>JARFJB010002276.1:4455000-4570000 GCA_036346205.1 Vesta saturnalis
TATTGAAAATAATTTTTGTGATTATTCATGAAAAGAGCCCCGTGGTTTTTTTTACAGAAAGTGGCGGGCGTTCTATAAAAAATCTTTTTTTTTATATATGATAATAGTACTCGATTTCCTAACCAAGTATCTAATTCAAGCCTTTTGAATCACACTGTAGTTATAATAATTTTTTATGATATTTCTATTTAGGTATATAACGGAAGGATGTCGAAAACACCGCTGCCGAAAATTCGAATTTGCTTTTTCTTTTGTAAGATACATTGTCACAAAAAGTGGCAATTTTTTCTATTTAACGCTGTGATAGGATCACGATTTTCTAGCGATTTACCGTCAAATTTTTGTTGTCAAGTTGAGTTTTATGAATAAATTTGTTTTACGTGTGTTGCGACCTTTAAGGAAGGTGTGTGATGAGCTTAAGTTTTTTTGTTTGTGAATTATTATTCTGTAATTTAGATTGTTTTTCTTTGTTATTCCCCGTTTATTGAATGTTGAGTAACGTATTATTTGTATATAGTTGTATATAAGTGCAAATAACGTTTATTTCGTTTGATTTCCTTAAAAGTTAATAGAAAGTTTTGTAAAATTAAGTAACTTAAACAAAGAGTGTGGATTTAAATGCATATGATGTCATACTGGCGACAGGGAGTCGGTTAATTATAGTGGTTCAGTTTAATATTGAGTATGTTGGTTTTAAGTTATAGAGGTAGAATGTGGTACTAACTGCTTGTACTTTAATGAAAATATAGAGATATTTTGCACGTTGATTATGCTGACGTTTACACTTGTGAAAATTGTCGAGTCCTTACGATGGGAAACGAAGTTTGCGTGTAGGGGTATCTTATCTTCGTCTTCCGTTTTTTTTAATTGGTGGAACTAAATTAGATGAGATTTTTTTTGAGTGGTGGGATTCAGAAATCCAAGATGGATTTTTGGATATAATTTGCATGATTCTGAAACTGACTGCGCTCTTGTGTAGTAGTACGGTGACGCTTTAAGGGGTGGTTTAGAACGTTGATATATTGGACCTTTTGGTGTTTAACGAACGTACTTTTGTGTTGTAAGGGTAGTTATCTACTTTCTGAAGAGAACCTGTGAAGGGATTTTATTGAAATTGTTCAATCACCAAATCAAGTTACCTAGAGATCATCGTCGTGTTATATTAGTGCTTCGGTGAACTCATTGGTTTATATCGCTTCTGCGGATTTATAAAATTAACGTTCTTGAAGTGCCACTTAATTACCGTGCAAAGCGTGTTGAAATAAAAGAAACTTTCGCAGTATATTAAAATTACAGTTATTTAAATAACGTTAATACACTTTTGGATTGTTAGTGTAAATAAAACTATTTGAAAGATAAAAGTTAACAAGCAAGTTGAGCGCACAAATTATTATTTTAAAAGAAGTTATTAACTAATGCAGTAACATTTTACCAAGATTCAATCAAGGAATTGTTTGTGTTCAAAAGAATATTAGTCAACATTTTCATTCATCATTTGTCAGAGCAGGGAGATTCCATATCCGTGGTAGCAGTAATCGATCACCTGGTTCGTTTTCAATTGTTGTAACACAGGAGAGGTGTTAATCTAGACATTAAGGTAGTATAATATTGTGTTTTTTATTGAATATTTTCAAGAAAACCCTTACTTAAAAGTTTACCGGTGGTTTAGAAGCGTAAAATTTTAACGTAACGAAGTTACAGTTTTTTTTTTATTATTGAGTAATAGCGTAAATGATATTTAGTGTTTTATTTGATTTTCTTAGTTGAGTATTAATTCATTTAGAGTGCATTCTATAGCTTGTTTTTTTTGTTTTGTTTTGATTATTATTTAATGCCTAATTATTTACACTGAGGTGTAGTAACGTAACTTTATTGAGTGTTTATCACGCTTTTGTTTGTCAGGTTTGTAGTGCTATTTTGAAGCCCTATTTCAGGTGGTTTGCTGAGCTGTTGTCGAGGACACCTGGTATTGATTGCGGATAGGTAAGCGTATGTTTTTTGTATGTTTAGACACGCTATGTACTCGTAATTTTGGCACGACGTCCCTTATTTTGACTACCAAACATTCTGGCGCCCAAAAACCGAACTGATTACGCCTTCATCCCTTATTTTGACTTACGTACGTTTTACTATTCTGGAAGTGCAAAATTCATCAACATCATACCCATACCCATACGCTGACTAGTCGGGGCAAAAAGACCAATTTTATCTGTAATCCCGTTCTACCACCCGTTTATATCGTTACAGCGCCCTGTATCTCAGAACTAGCCATAGGTTTGTGTGGGTTTCATGGACACTTTTGGTCAGGAGCTCGAGTACTATCATATAAAAGTTACAACATTTGACAAAACGCCACTTTCCGTAAGAAATCGCGGGGCCCTTTGTTACATGCTACTTTGCAAACATTTTATAGAATATGGGAAAAGACGCAAAAAATCCGTAATTTAATCTAGTTACTAGCACTTCAAGTAATACAATACAATAAACCACGAAGCCTCAGATGACTCTAGAATACAATTTTATCATTTTTGTTTGTCAAATTGTAAAGCATTCAACGGAGTTCAAATACCTTTTCAGTATTGGATGAAACAGGAAGACAAGATAACATATAATTAACTACTTTTACAGAAAGTTGTAGTACATACCTAGTTCTACAAGATCATCACTGAATATTGGCAACCATTTACAGTAATGATTAAAAAATCAACTTTTACGTTCGTTGCGTGTAATGTAACGTGTTCGTAAGAGCAATGTGTTGATTCAACTAAGATTTCACCCGCACGGGTCCGTCTGGTCCCAATAAGTCAGCGCGCAAGCGGGGTCTTACACAGAGACGGATTAAGGAACTAGTTAACCTTAAAAAAATCAAAGGAATTTGCTTTTTTTATAAAGATTTTTGGAGTTTTGCTCACCAAACGGTTCTGAATACCCCACTGTGCGTCGCGACAATTCAGAACGGACTAAAGTGACGTAAGGAGGGAGATGTTGCTCTCAGGTTCCGACGACGCTGTTAAATGAACTAATTTGTTCGTTATATGTTTTGTTATAGCCGCTGTGACAACCAATCCGTGAAACTCGGTCTCCCCTAATCCTTAATTCTCAAAAAAGCCAATTGATCGAAAAAGCAGAATAGTTTTCTGCAAATTAGCGGTGGTGCTATTTAGGAGGTTGTGCGATATCGGCAACCTTACCATATTTTATCGTTAACCGGTATTATTAATATTATTATTACATTATTTTTGGATTAAAGCTAGGCTCAGATGAGATTCGTTAAGGATTCGTCATATTTTTGATCTCAAAATGTAAAATATTAATTTAAATTAAAAGCGTTATAATTACTTTTAGCAATTAATAGAAAGTGTACATAATCCTTCAGCAGCACTTTTATAGGGAGTATGAGCAAAACTAAAACCTGATTTGAACTTTTTTCTGTAAAACCTGTAATTAGTTTTGAAGGAAGAGCTTTTTCTTTTAGAAGAACTTTTATATCAAAACTTTAATGGAATTTTTAAAATGAACAAGACGTAATTTTTTATTATGAGAGTGATACTAACAAATTTTAACCATTTAAGTATAGAAACTAGAAATCGTTTAGACAAAACTTTGCCAAAAGCTCAAAATCGATTAAAAAAATTAAAGCAAAAGAAATTAAAATATTGCAGAACTGCTCTAAGCATTATTATTTAATCGAAATTTTAATTTAATTAGTACTTTGTAAAAGTACGTAAACTTGAGCAATGCATCTCAAATGACATTGTTAATACCTCAAGTTTTAAACGCATTTGGTGCAAGAATAAATAATGAAGCTTTAATATTTAAATTTAGACATTTAGGACTAAGAAACTAGGAAATGTGTCTACTGTTGTATTTAATATTTATTGAAGTGGAAGTGGTTTATCGTGTATTTCATTTGAACGTACAGTTTTCGTGAAAGCTCAGTGTTTAGGTAAACTCATTGTCTGTAAAGGTATTGCTTGCTAATCAGCAAGGGGTAGATATGTGAATACGTAACTGCTTAATTTTAACGTTTCCCTCTAATTAACATTATGTGTGATTTATCCAAATATAACAACAAATATAGCGCTAATGATCGAAATGTGTGTCACTTAACCATAATGCCAAAGATGCCATAATTACTTGTGTGTAAAAATACGTAAGAA
The DNA here is from genome assembly GCA_036346205.1 of Vesta saturnalis. Lineage (NCBI taxonomy): Eukaryota > Metazoa > Arthropoda > Insecta > Coleoptera > Lampyridae > Vesta > Vesta saturnalis. Next base: position 4,459,161 of record JARFJB010002276.1, read on the forward strand.
TTTATTTTCCTTATACACGAAAAACATTTTTGAAACTAATTATGGATGAATCAACAAATAATGAAGGTGTTGGCTTATATTAAATAGAGCCCTACTGTAACATTACAAATATGTCCAATCAAATTACGTTTATTATAAACAAGGATAGATTATAAATATACAGGGTGTCCCGAAAAGATTGGTCATAAATTATACCACATAGCAATCAGAACACATATAGAATTCTATGAGCTAAACTATTGTCTTGAAATGTCGTGATACGGGAGCCTCCAGTGATGCTACCGCAGGGACTTCCACTTGGTGTAGAAGCAGTTGACACTAGATGTTGCACTGTTGTCTGTAAACACTTATGCTCTAGTTAGGGAACATATCGCTGTAACATTAACGCTTTTACTAGTCACTTTCTTTATGTCACTAAATCTTGCGGCCATTTGCGCTTTAGTCGTCTGTGTTGCGGGTTTCTTGTTAACGGTTCCAGTAGTTCGTTGGGGTGGGCTGCTAGTCTTCCTCTATGTTTAAGTGAACGTTCTGTGATGATTTTGTGTACAAATGGTATGTTGAGATCATTGTGTATGGTTAGGTTAGTTACGTACCAAGGAGCATCTGTGATTGTTCTAAGTACCTTTGATTGGAATCTTTGGATGATGTTCACGTTGGATTTACATGAGCTTCCCCATAGCTCTATACCATAGGTCCAAATTGGGTGGATAATTGCTTTATAGATGATGACTTTATTTTCCAGGGTGAGTGGCGATTTTTTTCCTATAAGCCAATGCATTTTCTGAATCTTGAGATCTAACGCTTTGCGCGTCTTTTGAATGTGGACCTTCCATGTTTGTTTGGAGTCTAAATGCATACCCAGGTATCTTACATTATTTGCCTGGGGTATGGTCTTGTTGTTGAGTGTGACCTCTGGGCATGTGGAGTGTTTTAGTGTAAATGTGATGTGGCTGGATTTTTGTTCATTAACTCTAATTCTTCATTTTTGAGCCATTCTGCGATCTGGTGTAGGTGAATTTGCAGATGATGACTTGCACTTACTGGGTTGGGGTCAGTAGCTAATATTGCTGTGTCGTCGGCGAAGGTTCCAGTTTGGATCTGTTCTGAGTTCGGTAGATCGGATGTAAAGAGTAAATACAGCATGGGTCCGAGGATACTCCCTTGCGGTACTCCAGATGTTATGGGGTAGATTTGCGATAGCTCATCGTTGTATTTAATCTAGAAGTGACGATCTGTTAAGTACGTTTGAAAAAGTTGATAGTAGTGGCATGGTAGGTTTGCTTTGATCTTGTACAGGAGACCGCTATGCCAGACCTTGTCGAAGGCCTGACTGACGTCGAGAAATACTGCTGAGCAGTACTTGTTTTCTTCCATGGCCGTTCTTATGATATCTGCTATCCTGTGGCACTGTTGTGTGGTGGAGTGTTGTTCCCTGAATCCAAATTGATGGGACGGCAACCAGGTGCGAAGTAGGTCGTTTTCCTTTATTCGTTTATACACCAGCTTTTCTAGGAGTTTGGATAATGTAGGTAATAGGCTGATGGGTCTATATGAGGTTACTTCATTGGGGGGTTTGCCTTGCTTGAGGATAAGGACGATTTGGGAGAATTTTAATTGCTTAGGCCAATAGACTAATCGTAGTACTGAGTTGAAGAGTACAGTGAGCATGGTTATTCCTTTCGGGGTAATTCTTTTAGTATCTCAGACGTTATTAGGTCATATCCGGGCGTTTTTTTAGTGGGTAGATGTTTGATTTCCTTTCTTATTTCACCGGGAGGAAAAGCGGTGATGGGTAATGCGAGTTGTAGAGGAGCGTCTAGAAAGTCTGCCACATTAGCATCAGGGTGGTCAGAATGTGGTTGAAAGATTTGGGAGAAATGTCTGGCAAAAAGTTCTGCCTTGTCCTGGTCAGTTTTTACCCATGCTCCCGTCTCGTTACGTAGCGGTGGAATATGTGGTTGTGATTTGTTGATACTCTTTGCGGCTTTCCATAGGGAAAAATCTTGCTTGTTAAGATTTTTAGCGTAAGATCTGAAAGTCTCATTTCTTATTTTGTTGATTTCCGTTTTTAGTTGATTTGTTAGTCTATTATAAGTTGTTCGATCAGCTGGGTGGTGAGTCCTGTGCCATTGTTTTCTGACTCTTCGTTTTTCAGCAACCATCCTTCTAATTGAAAGTGGGATGTTCAATGTCTTGTGAGGTCGGATCTCTGTGGGAGTAGGAGTTGCGTGCCACGCTGCTTCTTGAATGGTCTGTATAAGATGGAATGTTGCCGTTTCAAGCTCTTCCGAAGTTTTTATTCGCAGATTTAGCATTAGTTTTTCGTTTATGTGGTCTCGAAACAGTTCCCAGTTGGTCTTGTTATTGGTTAGACGTGGTTTAGGTTGTCTGGTGATTATTGTTGTACTAATAGTGACGATCACCGGCGTATGGTCGGAAGAGAGGTCAAAATTCGATATTACTTCTATATAATTTGATGATAAACCATTACATACGTAGAAGTCCAAAAGGTCTGGGATTTTGCCGGGGTCGGACGGCCAATATGTTGGTTCACCGGTAGACAAGTGGTTGAATTTTTTTTCAGTTATTAGTTTGTATAATGCTCTGCCTCGTGGGGTCGTTAATCTTGAGCCCCAGACTGTATGTTTACAATTAAAGTCACCACCAGGGACAAATGTTGGGCCAAGTGTTTCAAAGTAAGGTTTTATTAGGTCGGATGTGAGTCGATGTCGGGGAGGACAGTAGACTGCGGAAATGGTAATAGGGTTAGGCAATTTTTGGACTTGTATTGTGGTAGCTTGGAGAAAGTCGGATTTGTATTGGGGCTGTTCATAGTGAACTATATTTTTCTTGATGAAAATTGCAGTCCCTGCACGTGCTGTACCGTCTGGATGCTCAGTATGATAAGTTGCGTATGAAGGGATTTCCAGAAAAGTACGGTCAGTAATGTGAGTTTCTGAAACTAGTAGGATGTCTATGGAGTTTAATTGGAGAAATACAATAACTTCGGATTTCCTTGCCTGGAGCCCATTGGCGTTCCACAGAGCCACGCGTAGAGACATAGCCATTAAGAAACCAACTTAGATATGACTGTGGACAACAAGTTCATGACCATGCTGTTTTGTTGTATTAATTGGTGAAACATTGTTTTAAATTCATTAAGGAATTGCATAAGTGTGATGTCACTTGTGGGATGTTCGTTTTCTCTCTGTTGAGTTAGGTTAGCGTTTCCTTGAAGGACCTGGCTATATAGTACATTTTGTTTTACCGGGTACACCGGGTTTGCATGTGGTCGATGTTGATGTTTGGGGATGATACTAGTCGTGATTATTTTACCCTTTTTGTTTGCGTTTTGAAGATCCTGGTAAGCCATACAACCTTTGTAGTTTGCAGGATGGGAGCCTTGGCATAGTGCACAAGTTGCTGCCGTATCCCTGGTTTTCTCGCATGTCTTGGAGTCATGAGGTCCACCACACTTAACACATGCATATGGGCGGTTGCAAGTGCATACAAAAAAAGGTACAAGGTGATTTATTTGAAAATTTAAATAAATTTTTTTAACGTTGCTCTAAAACGGTTCTTCAACCGTTCTTCTTATGAGATACTAGTATACGATAACCAATAAACTGGAAGCAGTCGCATTCAGTTATTTTTATTATGAATTTTCAGAGGACACCCCAACTTTTTTTGAGGGTTATATTTAACAAAATATGGAACGCCACTGAAATTAAACGTCTGTTCTTAAACTTTTCTGCCTCTTTGTATTTCTTTGTAAACATTTTAGTTTGGAAGATACAGCCACCCTTTTAAATGTCTATTTCAAAATTATTAAACTCTACATTTTCATAATTATCAAAAACATTTTTATTATTACATTACAATTTATAAACAAACGCGATATTTAATTTAACTCAAAAAGTGTTCAATATGACCTCCTCCTTCCTGTATACAAGTTTTATATCGTTTCAACAAGGAATACCGAATGTTTTGAAAAATTAAATGTTTATGTCGAAACTCGTTAACAATTTGTAAAATTCGGTTCCTCAATTGTTCCTCACTGGTTATTTCCACAGAATAAACATTCTCTTTCATATATCCCCAGAAACAAAAATCTGGACCGCGCAGTGGCCATTCAGTTGGTGCATCTGGCCCACTTCCTATCCAACGTCCTGGATATTTTCGAAATAAAAACGCTCTAACTGCGTTACTAAAATGTGCTGGCGCACCATCGTGCATAAATCACATCTGTTGTCTAATTGCTAATGGTACATTTTCCAAATAAATTGGTAGAGCATTTTGCAAAAATGATAAATAATGTTCTCCGTTTAAATTGTTGGGAAGAAACTCTGGGCCTATAAAATAGTTATTGATTATTCCAGCCCTAATGTTTACTCTAAAATTAATCTGATGATGACACACTTTTTTAACATTTGGGATTTTCAACGGCCCAGATATGAGTATTATGGTGATCAGTAACTCCATTTCTTGTGAAAGTAGCTTCGTCAGTGAATAAAATATTCTTTATGAAATTTACGTTGCGTCTGTTTTTTTCTAAAAGCCAATCACAAAATCCCATTCGTTTAGCATACTATTCGGGAAGTAATTCTTGAACTTCTGTGACATGGAAGGGGTGAAGTAACTGCACCTTAACTATTCTCCATACCTTCATACGAGGTACTGCTAATTGCGCGGCTACCTTTTGTCATGCTTGTGTCCGAATGCTGTTCTATAATTTCTATATCATCTTCGTTCACACGGTATTTTGGATGGCCACTATGACTGACAACTCGTTTTTTTTTAAGTGCCTGTTTCTCTTAAATGTCAGATGAATAATTACAGAAGATCTGTAATTATTCATTTTAAGTCGTTAACAAGAAAAACTTTTCTACTTACGTATAAGTAATATTACAATTTTGTCAAAGAACTGTGAACAACACTAACAACCAATACACTGACAGCAATCAACTAATCAATCAGTACCTACTCATTTTTTACATGTAATAATTGGTAGGTACTGTATTACATTACATTAGATTTTTATTACCTTGTTTATCATTATAAATAGTAATGTAATAATAAACTTGTTTTTAATATATATATATATATATATATATATATATATATATATATATACAGGGTGATTTTTAAGTTGATGCTTTTTTTTAACTGTGTATAGACCTAATTAAAATAAACAACTTTTTCAAATAACATTTTTTAATTAACTCAAAAATAAAAGAGATAATTCGTTTTAAAGGAATAAGCAGTCAAGTTCTGTTTCAAATGACATTGTTCAATGTTGTCACCATTCTGTTCTACACGACGCTGTGCGCGATGTAACCACTGTTCGGTGACAGCGCGTAACAACGAAATTCGTTTTGTTTTAATTGTTGCTGCTGCCTGTTCTATGCGCCCAATTAATTCTTCCCGCGTGTTTACCGGTGTTTTAAAAACTAACGCTTTCATGTAACCCCACAGAAAAAAATCGCATGGTGTAGGGTCTCGGTTGCGAGGTGGCCACGCAACTGGCCCATTTCAACCAATCCACCTGTTTGGAAAAGTATAATCCAAGAACTCCCGCACTTCTCGTCTAAAATGAGGAGGTACTCCGTCTTGTAGAAGCCACATTTTTTGCCTTATATCCAATGGCAATTCTTCCAGCCGATTAGGTAGATGATTTTCCAAAAAATTCAGATAATTCTCGCCCGTTAAACGGTCTGGCAGATGTGCGGACCAATGAGTATTCCATTTACAATTCCAGCCTAAACATTTACGGAAAATCTTTCTTGAAAACTTGATCTCCGTATAGTATGGGGATTTTCAAATGACCAAACATGAGTAGTGCGGAAATTGTTGATTCCATTTCTGATGAATATTGCCTCGTCCACGCACAAAATTTTTCTTGTAAAATTCAAATGATCTGCATTGTTCTGTAAAAGCCATGCACAGAACTCAACTTTACGGGGATGGTCTTGAGGAAGTAGCGCGTGTACACGTTGAACGTGAAATGGGTACAACTGATTTTCCCGCAATGTTTTCCACACCTTTGTTTGACTTACACCGACCTCACGTGCAATTTCTCTAGTACTTATCGATGGATCTTCTTCAACAATATTCAAAATTTGTTCTTCATTCTGCATATTTACAGGTTGTCTCGGTCTTCCTACATGCTCTCCACGATGTTCTTTTAAATAACCAGTATCCCTTGCCCTCTGAACGAGATTTATAAAACTACGGGATGTCGGATGCACTCTTAATGGAAAGCGTTCTGCATTCAGCCTTGCGGCTGCAGCCGCACTTTGACGACACTCCCCATAAATCAACATCATGTCCACGAGTTCATTATTTTCATACACATGAGCCGTTCTTTATTTTTCAATAATCACAAACTGACACGCGATTAACTGACAACAAATTGACACATTTCTGCTTGACATAAAAAGTGTAAACAGAAACAAAACAAAATTAACAGCCGTCTTATCACAGAGATTGTTTGCAGTTCCATAACAACCCGAATATGCGTGGTCAGGATATAAACCCCGGTAAACACGCAGGAATAATTAATTGGGCCTATAGTACAGGCAGCAGCAACAATTAAAACAAAACGAAAAAATGTTATTTGAAAAGTTGTTTATTTTAATTAGTTCTATACACAGTTTAAAAAAAAGCATCAACTTAAAAATCACGCTGTATATATATATATATATATATATATATATATATATGAAAATGTAGAGTTTAATAATTCAATATTTTGAAATTGACATTTAGAAAGAAGTACAAAGAGGCAAACAAGTTTAAGAATAGACATTCAATTTCAGTGGCGTTCCATATTTTGTTAAATATAACCCTCAAAAAAAGTTGGGGTGTCAAAAGTGTGTTGACCCCCTCTGAAAATCCATAATAAATAAAAATAAATGAATGCTACTGCTTCCAGTTTATTGGTTATCGTATACTAGTATCTCGTATAAATTTGCATAAATTAAGTTACACCGTTTTAGAGCAACGTTAAAAAAATTAGTTTAAATTTTCAAATAAATCACACTATACCTTTTTTGGTATGCATTTTTGTATACAGGTCAGTGAGGTTCAATCAACCTATTTTTGCCCCAGAATATGTTGTATAATTTATGACCAATCTTTTCGGGACGCCCTGTATAGTGTTATCGGCATGACCGGTTTTTGAGGTTTTTATGGGTATTTTTGGACGTTCGGAGTGTCAAATCTTCGATCAAAAATTCGACAAATTCGAAATGGTGGAGTGCACGTACATAGGATGGAAGGAGAATCGATAATAGATTACGTTATAATGAACGCAGAGGCTGGTGAAAAGGTGAAGGCATTTAGGGTAGACAAGAGGGTTGAATCGGACCACAAACCGCTGGAACTGGCAATTAAAGGGGGGGGGGAAGAGAAGAATGGGAAAAGCAAGAGGAGTACATATCAAAAAAAGTATCGTCAGAAGAAGTACAAGGAGAAAATGGAAAAAACAATCTGCGATGTGCAGGGAGTGCAAGAAAGTGTGAAAGAAATGAGAGAAAAGAAGGAGGAAGTAATGGAGAAAGTCAAATTTAAAAGGTGAAAGGGGGAGAATACGGGATGAAAGAAGTGGTGGGATAGAGAATGAAAGAAGGCCAAGATGAAGGCAAAAAGAACACTGAGACAATGGAAAAAGGGGAAGGAAGAAAAAAAAGGAATATAAACAAGCGGTAAGAAAATACAAGAAAACATGCGAAAGTAAAAAGGAGGAAAATAAAAAGAAACAAGAAGAGCAGATTAAGAAAATAAAAACGGTAAAAGATGTTTGGAAATAGTTAAAATGGAAAGGTGGAGAAGAGGGATTGGGAGAAATACTTAAGGAATTTTCTGGAGGGGGAATATAGACAGAAAGGAGAAGAAAGACAAGGAAAAGTATAAAAAGGAGACAAAGAATGGGAAGGATTAAAAGAAGAGTAAGTAAGAGAAGCAATACAAAAAGTGAAAGAATATAAAGTGGCGGGAGAAGACGGGATACAAGAAGAGTGGTGGGTATATGAAGGGGAAAAGGTAGCAAAAAGGATGACGGGAATAATTAGCAAAATATGCAGAGGGGGAGGCTTCCCTCGAAAATGGAACACCCTATATATACAAAAATATGTTTACAAGATGAAGTTCTGTTTATGAAAGGGGTTGAGCACCCCCTCCACTCCGCCACTGTGCAAGTTTGTGAACATTATTATCGCTTGTTTTATGCCCCTTAATTAATAGACATTATCCCCTCAACATGAAAAAAATCTAAGCATTCATTTATGAGTTATAATGAAAATTTGAGAAAAAAAAATTATATTCAACACCCTGTACCTCGGAAACGAAGCCTTCTATGACATATGTTTATAGGAACTTTTCTTTTTAGAAACATGTGTTCTATCTCCTGTTAAAGTTTGTCTACAAAAACTGACTCACCCTGTATATATATATATATATATATATATATATATATATATATATATATATATGTATATTGCAGGTTTCCGAGTGCTGGATATGAAGTTGGTGTTCTTCCGGGTTCGGTGTCGCGTAGATTCTCCTCCATATATATATATATATATATATATATATATATATATATATATATATATATGTCGTAATGTATCTTATTACATTTGTACGAAACGCCACAGTTTACGCATTTGGTTTGTGATTAAACCTATTTGCAGTTACAGTTTTTCTGATTTTATGAATATATTTCAATACAAATTTAGTTAGGCATTGTGCAATGGTATACATACATAAAAATTGAAAATTTACGAAAGTTTGTTCTTTTGCTGTTTTGTGTGTAACACCCACTATGACAAGAGCGCAATTTGCAAATTGAGAGTAGTTGTACGGTATAATATAAATTTAATTAAAAGTTAGATTCTATTCTTCCCTGGAGATGAATGGAAAATTCTCTCAGTTACACATTCACAACGGACCAAAGCAGTAAATTGGCTTATAATATAGTCAATTCCAATTAGTGTGAGTCTCCAAACCTTTTTATGTAAATTTTCCAATTAATGAATGTTTGAGGGTTTATACAGATGTATTTTTAAAGCCCTTTAGCTACTTTTATCGATATTTTAATCAGATTGTTTTTTTTTGTGTTAGTTTCAATCAAGTCATTCTCAATGGAAAATTACCTTTGAGGGGAGACTTTCCCATGAGCTTAATCCATCAAAACTTACGTTTAGTTTATGGAGTACCGAAACGATTGGATCTCTATTTAAGTGAAGGATTGTATTCAATGATGTATTTATACTACAATCATGAAGTTCTTTTTTCTAATATAGAAATTTATAAAGTAAGCACTCAAGTTATTACTAGTGGTCATAACACTTCCTTAATCTAATTAAACTTTGTATAAATCAAATAGGCGTAACGCATCATGCAATTATGGAGTTGTATATAAGGTTTATATTAAAGAAAGGTAGGTGCAATTTTAAATGTGCTGCACACTTATAATGCCGCTTTACCTTGTGCTTGTCGTGGCGTTGCTGGAGAGGTTCAAATAAATATTACATACACGTACTACAAGCGCTGGTCAAATGTTCATTAGGTTTAAATCGTCTTGTGTTAATCATTAACTTATTATGGTTGTATGTGGGAGAGGACACTTCAATGGTCTACGATCCTCTTAACACTTTTTACAGACTAGTTCGTCTTGTCGCCGCTAGGTAACTATTGCGATCACCTTCAACAGAGAGTAGTGAACAGTACACTAAAAAGAATCGATAACTGAGCAGTGTTATCTTTCAGCAACTTGTCACTTTTGTTTGATACTGAATCGTCACAAAGTAGATAACCTAACCTAGCAACGATCGTGTAGACAAGCTTAGCTTTAAAGCATTTGGATGCGCGGTAGAGAAAATTTAATTTCTTTCACTAGACTAGCTTTAGTAGATGTTCAACAGCATTTTTAGCTGGAGGTCGCCATGGATTTTTTTAAAATAAACATTAAACTTCAAAAAGTGAAATAAGAACATAGGAAGCTGGAAGAAAGTTTCTTTAATAAGCAAGGACCAAGTTTAGATTTATAAACACAACTAAAAGGTATTTCTGTCGGTAAATTAAACAACGTAGAGTTCAATAAAAAAATAATACTATTTTACAACAGGCTCTGGCGTTCTTACCACAAGTATGATTATGATTAAGGCAATGTTATTGAGTGTATGAAACAAACCAAGGAATAAAAATTTGAATAGTTAGTAAATATGTCACACCTACGCGAAGCGCATGAAGCACATCCCGAGAGTTCTAGGTAACGTGATCAGACCAGTTTGTACAAAACTGAATTAGGAAATCCGATATAATTAGTTATACCGGTAGGTCACGAACAACGAACAAACTTACACCAAGGTATTATTTACAATTATACGATACTTATTTGCATAGCTACACCTACGGTTAAGTAGTGCTTAAAATCGGTAGCAACCATTAGAGTTTAAGTAATCTTTAAAATTAACCATATTTTAAATTTTACCGTGCAAATGTACATAATTTAATTTCAAACACATTTTGGATACGTAACGTAAACAAAAGAGGAGTAATCAGACAAAGTTCGATTAATGTACCATGTAGACTCATAAGTTTCAATTCAATAAATTAAACGGTGCCCGAACTCGACACAGATACCAAAAGTAAAACTGACATTGACCTAGCTAGCTTTAGTAGGAGTAACCTAAACAACTGCGATTGGTGGAAGCCCCCAGGTGTAATCTCATGTACCCTTTATACGAAGGACAGTTATTTAACTGTCATAGTGAGAAGGGAGGTAGCAGTATTTTTTTCTTACAGTAAGCTTAATTTGCGATTTAAGTTGCTTGTACTTAAGCAACTGGGATTTACGTTTAGTTGTGCAAAGCAATTACGCAGTAATTATGGTTTAATAACAATGTACTTTGTTTCAAATGACTCAATCCTTGTATACCCTTCTCAGATCTGGTCATCTCATTATTCCACTTACGTGATAAAACTAGAAAAGATTCAGCATACGTTTCTACGTTTTTTTTTTATAAAATTCTATAATCGTTTATAAAAAAAATTTTAAAATTGTTGTTTATAAATATTGATAGAAACCTTTATTTAGAATATTACAATCACTAGAGTTTTTTTTACAATTTTGATATCATTTTCTAGTTTTACCTATTGTTTTACTAACTAGATATTAGAGATTATTATTATATACTCGTGCATCTGTTAGCATGGTTTAGATTAGTACCTAAATTATAAGTGTGACGTGTTTCTTAAGCTAATAAATTTTGTAACTATTTTGGGTCAGCCTCTTCTGTATTAAAGTTTATTTATAGGTATTGGGTACCTGTTGCCTGTTACCTGTTACCTGTTACCTGTTATCTGTTACCTGTTACCTGTTACCTGTTAACTGTTACGTGTTACTTGTTACGTGTTACCTGTTACCTGTTACCTGTTACCTGTTACCTGTTACCCGTTACCCGTTATCCGTTACCCGTTACCCGTTACCCGTTATTCGTTACCCGTTACCCGTTACCCGTTACCCGTTACCCGTTACCCGTTACCCGTTACCCTGTAACGGTATAAACGGGTGGTAGAACGGTATTACAGATAAATTGGCCTTTTTGCCCCGACTAGCCAGCGTATGGGTGTAGGTCAGATGTTGAAAAATTTTGCGCATCCAGAATAGTAAATCGTACGTAAGTCACAATAGGGGCTGAAGACAAAATCAATTCGGTTTGGGCGCCAGAATGTTTGGTAGTCAAAATAAGGGTTGTCGTGCCAAAATTACGAGTACATAGCGTGTCTAAACATACAAAAAACATACGCTTACCTATCCGCAATCAATCCCAGGTTTGCTGGACAGCAACTCAGCAAACCACCTGAAATAGGGCTTCAAAAACACTACACGCTTGTCAAATAAAAGCGTGATAAACACTCAATAACGTTACGTTACTACACCTCAGTGTAATAAATTAGGCATTAAATATTAATCAAAACAAAACAAAAAAATAAGCTATAGAATGAACTCTAAACTGAATTAATACTCAACTAAAAATCAAATAAAATACTAAATATTAAGAACGCTATTACTCAATAAAGCAAAAAAAAACTAACCTCGTTACGTTAAAAAACTAAATTACCGGTAACTTGCAATTTGCAAAAAGAACTTTTATGTAACACAAAAGGGTTTCCATAGAATCAAAACACATTTGAAAAATCTAACAAAACTATAATAAAATAATAAAAAAATGATAAATATAAAAAATGTAAACATACGATAATGCGTATAAACAACAAAAAATAAATGCTTAAAAGACGACAGGATGTCTGATCAGAATACTGCTTTTCGCCAGTCTAAATCGTTTAACCTATATTTATAATTCGTGGATAATATACCCACACTACAATAGGGTCGATTGCCCTTTAATACTAAAATAAAATAAAAAAAAGTGTGAAGGCGGAGCGTCAAAACTATAATTAATTACGCTAAACAATTTCAAACAACAACTTACTTTAACAAAAAAAAAAAAAAAAAGTGACCCCGCTTTCAAACTTTCATAAACACACAAAAAAAAATAAATCGAAACACACAAAAATCTTCAAAATTTTCAATAAAAAACACAATATTATATTACCTTAAAGGTCTAGAATTACACCTCTTCTGTGTTACAATATAAGTGGAAGATAACCAGGTGGTCGGTTACGGCTATGACGGAAATGAAATCTCCCTGGTCTGGCAAAATGATGAATGAAATGTAGACTATTGTTCTATGATACACAAACAATTCTTGGATTGATTCGCGTTAAATTGTTACTGCATAAATTCAAAACTTCTTTTAAAATAATAATAATTTGAGCGTTCACAATTACTTGATAACTTTTAGCTTTTAATTGGTTTTATTTCCACTAATAATCCAAAATGTTTATAACTTGATTTAATTAAATATAACTTTTAATATATTGCGAGAGTTTCTTTATCTTTAAACACGCTTTGTACGATAAATAGGTAGCACTGCAAGAACGATGATTTTAAAATCCGCAGAAGCGATATAAACCAAAGAGGTCACTGAAGCACTATACAACACGACGATGTCCTCTAGGTAACTTTACGTAAAACCGAAATCGGCACTAGGTATAATCCTTTGGTGATGAACAATTTTAATAAAATCCCTTTCACAGGTAATCTTCAGGAGTAGCTAAACTACCCTTACTACACAAAAAATACGTTCGTTAAACACCACAAGTTCCAAAATTTCAACGTTCTAAACCACACCTTAAAGCGTAACCAGCGGCACCGTAATACTAGTACACGAGAGCGCGATCAGTTTCAGAATCCCAAAAATTATTAACAAATTCCATCTTGGATTTTTAATCCCACTACTCACAAAAAATCTTATCTAATTGAATTCCACCAATTAAAAAAACGGAAGGGGAAAATAAGGTACCCCGATACACAAATTCGTTTCCGTCCGTAAGGACTCGGTAAATTTTCACAATCTCAAACGTCAGCAAAAGTATCCTGTACAGCCTCTCTATGTTTACCTTAAAGTACGAACAATAAGGCCCACGTATAATCTCTATGACTCAAAACCAGCATATTCACTAATACACTGAACAACTATACTTAAGCGTCTTTATGTCGCTAACATGACATCATACACAGATAAACATATACTATTTATTTAAATTACTTAATTTTCTAAGGAAATCAAACGAAATAAACCTTAATTAAACTTATAGACAACTATTTACAAATAAGCGTTAACCAAACTTCTATAAACGAGAAATAATAAGGAAAAACAACCTAAATTACAAAAAAAATAATTCACAAACAAAGAATCTAAAGCTCACCACACACCTACCATCCCTAAAGGTCGCTACACACGTTAAAACAAATTTACTATAAAACATAATTTGACAACAAAAATAAAAAATGTATATAAGGAATCTAACTAAGTACATAGAACTACAAACAAAATTACCCAATACGTATACAGGGTGTTCAAAATACCCTGACAACCCGTTACCCGTTACCCGTTACCCGTTACCCGTTACCCGTTACCCGTTACCCGTTACCCGTTACCCGTTACCCGTTACCCGTTACCCGTTACCCGTTACCCGTTACCTGTTACCTGTTACCTGTTACCTATTACCTTTGCCTGTCATCTGTCACCTATTACCCGTTACCCGTTAACCGCAACTTGTTACCCGTTGCCTGTTACCTGTACCTACCGTATGTAGTTTGCCGTTACTATACTACTACACTTCAGTTAAGGTAAGGAAATTTCTTACTTCTTTCCCGTGTAAATTCCCCTCCTACGTTCTAACTGATAAAAAAACTTCACGTATACCATATAGTTCATAGGGAACGATAATGGTATTTAGAAGAATTAATTGCAACCTAAATTTTCCACCTTTTAGCTGAGAAGCTAACCATCTGGGAACGGTCCAAATCCCTTTATAATTCTCCTGCACTTTATAGGAAACTAATAATTGCTTGTTGCCTTCTAGATGAGAAATAAACCTGGCAGCACCATATTGTATCCGAAACCTTACAGCTCTGCAGTGGTTTAAAAGTGTGATAACTATGCAACTAATTCTATGCGTCAATTATTTTATTCTATTATTTCCATAGCTTGAACAAATCTAATTATATAAATAATTCCGTTGTGAGAGTCATTATTTTCGTTGTTTCAAATTTTCAACCTATTTTGCGTTATTGTCTACGCTAAATGCAGCGCTTAAAACGTAAAGTACTATTGTAGCATCAGACAACATTGTATTTATCAGAAAATGATTTTTAAAATTAAGTTTTTTGACTAATTAATGCATCAGACATTTTAGGATAGAGTGTGGCGGGTTATTTTATTCAATAAGTCGCTAACCTAAACGAAACTATTCCTTTTTACTTCTCCTACTAGATAAAAATATTGAATTTTTGGGCACTACGTTAGAAAAGTAATTTTTATAAGCTAGTTCCTAATAACTGAGGTATTAGTCTTTGTGCTTAATTAAGGAAATCGGACATTTTTCATTACACATGTTTAATGCGATATATAGAAACACACTCACAAAATTGAATTTAAGATTAAGTTCAGAAAACTTGATATCTAACAGGAAACTGAAAAAGATACAACTTGTCACTCATTTACAACCTGTTAATTGGTTTTTTAAGAACCGTTAACCTGCAGCTGACAGTTTTCATTACAAGTTACATTTTATTACAATACCTTTGGAGCTAAATTGTATGCAAAGTATTAACATTATATACATTTTCATGCAGCAATTAATTTTAAACTTAAGGCACAAACTGCTTTGAAAATAATTAATTGGGTTTTGTGCAAATTATAGCTTTTCCTACAATACTAACGTTTGTTCGACGTTTATGGTGGTCTTACATATGTTAAAAATAAAGTGGAGTAAATTTGAGCGTGTGATTTCATCTGGCATTTTTGTTTTCCGTCTTAGGTGTACGATTATGTACGAGAGAGGGTCTTATGTTAGTAAAGACTAGCAAGTTACATTACATTACTGAACTTGACTAACCTCAGCTTGCTTTAATGCATTTGATGATTGCCGAATTTAGCTTTGCTGTACTTGGCAGTAAAGTTTATTTTATGCAATTTTAACTATATTGAAGCGATCTAAATACGTATCTACCACAATGTTGTTCAAGACAAAGCCAGCCAAACTCATCTTTGGATCACTTTAAAAATTTTCTGATTTTTACATGTGTTCGATGTTCAATAAACATTGAGGTTATCCAAATACAAATGATTTGCAGTGCTGCATGAGACTAATCCAAGTTTTGTAAAAATCGAACTAGTTTCGCCTCAATCGGCAATTTGTATGGATATTAGATGGTTTTGGCTACATTTACTAAATTAATCTAACTACAAATTAGTCACGTTGCTGAGCGAGGCAAAACGGAATTTGGCTGTTTAACAATCTTTAAGATATACTGTACAACTGTTAGTTTTTGGCCGAACTCGGTTTTAATATGGTTACCTTTTTGCACAACTTTAATGAATGAGATAATTTAAATAATGCTCCTTTAGTTGACCGTTCGAGTTCAAACAATATTTGTCAAGAAGTAGAGGTTTACTACGCTGTATCAGGGTTGCCGAACTCCACTTACCCTCACTTGACAATCGGGATATTATGCACGTGAGAATTTGTCATCTACAGATCGCCGAGCGAGGCAAATCTACTTTTGCTAACTTCAAGATTAAGCCTTGTAATATGTACGTTGCTAGCTTTTATTAACTCAACAAATAGTCTGTCGAGTCAAAATCCTAAACATGCTTTGAATTTCTTAGGACGTACTGTAATACAGTTATATTTTTCTGAATGTTACTCTGTATTGTTCGTCATTGAGCGCAGTTTATTCGAAAATTTGGCTTTTAAATTAATTCAAAAGTGGATAAGTGGTTGGGTGGGTGGGTGGGTGGGTGGGTGGCGTGCGTGTGTCTGTGTGTGTGTGTGTGTGTGTGTGTGTGTCTGTGTGTGTGTCTGTCTGTGTGTGTCTGTGTGTGTCTGTGTGTGTCTGTGTGTGTGTGTGTGTGTGCGTGTGCGTGTGCGTGTGCGTGTGCGTGTGCGTGTGCGTGTGCGTGTGCGTGAGCGTGAGCGTGAGCGTGTGCGTGTGCGTGTGCGTGTGCGTGTGCGTGTGCGTGTGCGTGTGCGTGTGCGTGTGCGTGTGCGTGTACGTGTGTGTGAGTAGTATAGCTAGGCCGATCCTAATCCACTTTTGTCACTAGATTTGTCCCCAGATTTGGAAAAAGTCACTAGATTTCTAGGTTGGTAACATTGCCTGTTTCAAGGTCACCGATTCAAGGCCACGTGGTAGGAAAGGTTAGTAACCCTACTGAGTCTCTTCAAGGTCATGCTCACACGTTCCCTTCAAGGTCTCCTCAAGGTCAGTAGCTAGAAAAGTCACTAGAAAGGTTACTAATTGTTTTTCAAGGTCATTGAAGCAGATTGTCCACGTCAATTGTAGGTTATCTCACACATTACCTGCATCTATTCTTCTACATGGTTTCCAAGGTCATGGCATTGCCTAAAACTAAGAACAAGCCGACGCTTCAAAGTCTATGCTTATCACTTTCAAGGTCATATCTCTTATAAAAGAACAAAAGCGATTCATTGTTTTGTCATGATTCCCAAAAATAGATTGTTATCCAGCTACCACCCACCTCAATTCTAGGAAATCAAAACAACGGGGTCCATTGTTCAGGCCGACGCTTTAAAGCCTATGCTTACAATTTTCAAGGTCACATCTCTTATAACAGAACAAAAGCCATTGTTCTGGTCGAGTTATAAAAATAAATTGTTATCTAAATACACTTCGATTCTGAGAAATCAGTTTTCAAGAACGAAGGCGATCTATTGTTCAAGCAGATGCTTCAAAGCCTATGCTTCCAATTTTCAAGGTCACATCTCTTATAAAAGAACAAAAGCCATTGTTCTGGTCGAGTTATCAAAATAGATTGTTATCTAAATACACTTCGATTCTGAGAAATCAGTTTTCAAGAACGAAGGCGATCTATTGTTCAAGCAGGTGCTTCAAAATCTATGCTTATAATTTTCAAGGTCACATCTCTTACACAAGAACAAAAGCGATTCATTGTTCCATCATGATTCCTAAAAATAGATTGTTATCCAGCTATCACCCACCTCAATTCTAGGAAATCAAAACAAAGGGGGTCCATTGTTCAGGCCGACGCTTCAAAGCCTATGCTTACAATTTTCAAGGTCACATCTCTTGTAAAAGAACAAAAGCCATTGTTATGGTCGAGTTATAAAAATAGATTGTTATCTAAATACACTTCAATTCTGAGAAATCAGTTTTCAAGAACGAAGGCGATCTATTTTTCAAGCAGATGCTTCAAAGCCTATGCTTACAATTTTCAAGGTCACATCTCTTATAAAAAAACAAAATCCATTGTTCTGGTCGAGTTATAAAAATAGATTGTTATCTAAATACACTTCGATTCTGAGAAATCAGTTTTCAAGAACGAAGGCGATCTATTGTTCAAGCAGATGCTTCAAAGTCTATGCTTATAATTTTCAAGGTCACATCTATTACAAAAGAACAAAAGCGATTCATTGTTCTATCATGATTCCTAAAAATTGTTATCCAACTATCACCCACCTCAATCTTAGGAAATCAAAAACAAAGAGAGTCCATTGTTCAGGCCGACGCTTCAAAGCCTATGCTTACAATTTTCAAGGTCACATCTCTTATAAAAGAACAAAACCGATTCATTGTTCTGGTCGAGTTATAAAAATAGATTGTTATCTAAATACACTTTGATTCTGAGAAATCAAGAACAAAGGCGATCTATTGTTCAAGCCGACGCTTCAAAGTCTATGCTTATAATTTTCAAGGTTACATCTCTTATAAAAGAATAAAGACGATCCATTGTTCCGGTATAATTTCTAAAAATAGATTGTTATCTAAATACACTTCAATTCTGAGAAATCAACTTTCAAGAACAAAGGCGATCCATTGTTCAAGACGACGCTTCAAGGTCTATGCTTATAATTTTCAAGGTCACACCTCTGATAAAAGAACAAGGGCGATTCATTGTTTTGGCTTGAGTCATAGCTTCTGAAATTCTGAGAAATCAATTTTCAAGAACAAAGACGATGCATTGTTTAGACATGCTTCACGGTCATCTAACAAGTAAAATGTTTTTTATAAAAATTTATTAACCATAATATTCATCTATATATACAGATAAAAAATCGGTTTAAGTAAATATACATATGTGTGCGTGTGCGTGTGCATGTGCGTTTGCGTGTGCGTGTGTGTGCGCGTTCGTGTGCTCGTGCGCGTGCGCGTGGGCGTGGGCGTGGCCGTACGCGTATGCGTGCGCTCCTGCGTGTGTGCGTTCGTACGTGCGTGCGTGCCTGTGTGTGTGTGTGTTTCAGTGCTTACTTTTTTGATGTGCTTTATAGAATCTCTGTCTAAACTAGCTTGGGTTACTTGGTTCATTATACTTATATGACTTAATTAAAATAACGCAGGTTTCCAAACGATGCAAAGCTAAGTGTCGCACAAAGTGAATACAACACTTTGGCCTACATCTGATTTTGCCTAATTTAGCATTGTTTTGCTTTGTATCCAGGTTGGTTTATACGCAAATTTGACAGTACTCTTTAAATTAATTCAATCATGACGCCACTGAGGTTTTACTAAATATTGTAAAGTATTCTATCTTCAGTTATTGTTAAATTTAGCTTTATCTGATTTCTTTACAAATTTTATATCGGTTGTAGTAATAATACAAAACGGTTAAATTACTGGGAGGCGCGCATAGTTTTGTTATCTTTCTTTAGAGTGCACCATGCAAAATTTGTTTGCCTAAATTAGCTGTGTCTTGATCGAAAATTAGGTTTATATAAATTGTAGTATTTGTTTATTAATCTTAATTAAAATTGGGCAGATTGTCGAATAAGACAAAGTTAAGTTACATTACTTACTTTTTAAGGATGTAGTTTATTATATTATAAAGTTTCTATGCTTAAGTCATCTTGGCTTACTCGGTAATCACCTTTGTTCACACTTTTATGACTTAATTAAAATAATGCAGGGTTCCCAACTAAGTGTCGTACAAACATTGATTTTGCCTAATATAGCTTTGTTTTGCTCCGGAACCAGGTTGGTTTATATATAAATTTGACTGCATCCTTTAAATTAATTCAATGATGTCACTGAAACTGTACTAGTCTGCTTTACAGAAGCTTGTTTACTAGTTTCTTTAGGATGTACCTTACAAAAATTTGCCTAAATAAGCTTTACCTAAATTTTATTTTGTTATTATTACTTTTAACGAAAATAAGGCAAATTTCAAAACGAGATTCTACAAAGCCTAAATATAGCATTATATACTGTATTAAAGTTTTACGAAGTCAGTGTTGTTTTGCAAGACAGTGTCGGACAAGGAAGGGTGTACGATAGCTTTCATTAGGATTTATGCTGCAAAATTTTATTGACTGAATCAGCTTTTATATCAACCTTTATTGGCTTAATTCAAATAAAAGCGGTTGTCCGAAGGATACCGGTTGGACTCCCCACAAGCTTATTGCGAATAGGTGCTTAGTCGCTTCATTTCCAATGTATTTTTCCAAGTTTGTTTGCCTAATTCGGCTTTGCCTCTTGAAAATCGATATGGTTTGGAAAAATTTGATTACATTATTATTAATGTTAATCTATCAAGACGGATTTTGAAACGAGGGTTCGGCACAATGTTAATATACAATTTTTTTACTGAAATTAGCTTTGTTTGGAAAACAGAGTTTGACTTAATTAAATTAAGCCAGGCAACGCTGAATGTCGCTCAAAGTACATATAACACCATATACACTACTTTTGTCGAATTTTCTTTCGGGCTGGTGTGAAATCAGGTACGTTTGTTTATACACAAAATGACTGCATCCTTTAAATTAAGTCATCGGTGCCATTAAAGTTTTACCAAGTATGGTTTGTTTAGTTGTTGCCAAATCTAATTTTACTTGGTAGTCTGATTTCTTCTGAAATGTGCCTGTACTTATTCAATTAATTTAAATGTAAGTAGGTTAGATTACTTTACTAGGCGAGTTTTCTGAAGATCTACTTTGAAAGTTTTATTTGCCAAGCTTCATTTTGATTATATCCTTTTGATGCTTTTGATTATGTCCTGGTATGTCGCTTGAGTTTAATTAAATATATCTAGCTTTTACCAAATTTAGCTATATTTGTCTATTAGTTCCATTATGTACAGTGCATCCCGTTTTGGTTGAGACAGCTAAGTATCTCGGTTGTTGTTGAAGATAGAACCTTACGGTTTTCGCAGTCCTGTGCCACTTTTTTGGGAAACTCAAGATGTCCTGAACGGATTTTTCTTAACTTCTTTTGTTCATAAATTACAGGGCGTTTTTGAAAATTCACGCTTTTTGGACCCCCTCCATATCTACGAAGTTTCTCAGCGATAATGTCAAATTGAAAACTTATCCCATAGAGAATTTTATGTAGAATTCAGTGGTGCACTCAATTTTTTTTTCGGGGTATGGTTATGGAGATACGACTCAAACTTATGATTTTTTCCATGGAACACCCTGTATTTTATTACCTTATTAAATTCCTTATTTTTTTTCCTTCAAAATGATATGTAATATATAAACATAAATTCTTCAAAAATGCTCCAAAATCACTAAAACTACTTGTGAATTTTCCATGAAAGGAACAACAATTCACTAACAAAACACAAAACGT
Source organism: Vesta saturnalis (assembly GCA_036346205.1). Taxonomy (NCBI): domain Eukaryota; kingdom Metazoa; phylum Arthropoda; class Insecta; order Coleoptera; family Lampyridae; genus Vesta; species Vesta saturnalis. The sequence goes on from JARFJB010002276.1 coordinate 4,480,405, forward strand.
AGGTAACTAATAGCAACAAATAAATAGTAATAAAAAGTTCATAATGTAGAATAGGCAACTAATTAAATATTTACTCAAACTATTTCATTTCGAAATTATTCGGTAACTTATTCATTGGATTATTCAAATTGATGTCCATTTTCCCTAACACACAATTGACACAATTTCTTAATACGTCTTAATGCATTTAAAATTATGAAAGGCCGATTTTGTAAATTTTGGAAAACTGCCTCTGTTGTTGCATGACGGTCTTCAATATTATTGTGCCTCTTACCGTGTATTTTATTTTTCAAAAAACCCCACAAAAAAAGTACAACACTGACAAATCAGGTGACCTTGCAGGCCACCTAATGGGTCCATTTGTTCCAATCCAATGGTCCTGGAAAGTTTCTTCTAAAAACAGCAAAATCAACCTCGAATTGTGGACAGGGGCACCGTCTTGTTGGAAGTAAATGGCATTAAGATAGGCGAGTGGAACATTCTCCAGGAATTCTGGTGTTACTTCTTCTAAAATTGCCAAGTACCTATTCGCGTTGAGAGCCCCTTCAAAAATGCGGTATTTTATTGATGTCCCCAATAAGAAACAGGCTACATTAAAACCAAATAGACCCTGTTGTTGTTGCTCAAAAATTAGGTGTTGGTTTTCATCATACCAGTGCTCTGTATTTTGCCTGTTAAATAAACCGGTACTGCTTATATGAGCTTCGTCTGACCATATGACTTTACTCGCAAAATCATTGTCCCTTCGAGTTTGGTTCAAAAACCAATTACAGAAATTCACACGCCTCGCTGCATCACCAGGGTATAAATGCTGAACAATATTTACTTTGTAGGGTTTCAATTTGTGTTTTTTAAATCCTTTGCACCCGTGATCGGGGAACGCCAGTGTCATTTTCTAACTTCGTACAAGAAGGCTGAGGAGAGACACGGACGCTGGCTAAGACATTTATTTCATCCACTTCATTATTTTCCTCGTTATACGTCTTGGGTCGGTGTTTAGAATACGCACCATAATTTAGTAGATTATTCTTTAGTCGAAATATCGTTGCTCGACTAGGTTGACGCCTCTCTGGATACCTAACGTTTTAAAAACAATGTCATATAATGTCTTATTGTAAATTACTAGTTTACCTGTTTAAATATAATTCTAATGCTTCGTCAACACTTTCATGGCATAGATTGAAACATTATATGATATCATACTTTTCGTTGTTCTGAAAAAATCTTTCAGCCATTATAAAATTTTACAAATTTTACAAAACCGCCAAACACAAACACAATAAAACGCATCAAAATTTATCATCATGACAGCAGATGTGTTGATTTCCCCACAGTCACTTGAGAAAACAATGCTCCAAAAGTCAACAACAGAGTTCGTAGCATCTATGACCTACTATAAAAAAATCACAAATAATAATCCCTGTAGTAAAACTTTGAAATCCATGGCACTCTATTAAAATTCAATGTTTTAGTAATTTTGGAGCATTTTTGAAAACTTCATGTTTATATATTATATATCATTTCGGAGGAAAAAAAATAAGTAATTTAATGAGATAATAAAATACAGGGTGTTCCATTGAAAAAATCATAAGTTTGAGTCTTATCTCCATAACGATACCCCGAAAAAAAAATTGAGTGCGCCCCTGGATTCTACGTAAAATTCTCAATGGGACAAGTTTTAATTTGACATTATCACTGACAAACTTCTTAGATATGGAGGGGATCCAAAAAAGTGCAGATTTTCAAAAACACCCTGTGATATATAAACGAAAGAAGTTAGGCAAAATCCGTTCAGGCCACCTTGCGTTTCACAAAAAAGTGGCACAGGACCGCGGAAATCGCAAGGTTCTATCTTCAACAACAACCGAAATATTTGGCTGTCTCAACCAAAATGGGATGCATTGTACATATTTGAGTATCTGTTATGGCAATCGAAATGCTAGTAAGTTATATGGCCGAGCTTGGAATATTTGTTTGCCTAAATCAGCGCGACCTTGTTATCTAGTTGGCATAATTTTTCCTTTGTCTTGACTATCCGTATCTTTTGTGTTAACCGAAATGCTAGTAGGTTATATGGCCGAGCTTGGAATATTTGTTTGCCTAAATCAGCGCGACCTTGTTATCTAGTTGGCATAATTTTCCTTTGTCTTGACTATCCGTATCTTTTGTGTTAACCGAAATGCTAGTAGGTTATATGGCCGAGCTTGGAATATTTGTTTGCCTAAATCAGCGTGACTTTTTATCTGATTGGCCTAATTTTGCTTTTGTTTTGACTATCAGTATGGTTAAAAACTGTTGATTGCTTTTGTTTATAATAATAAGTTAGATTGCTTAACAGTGAATTCAGATTTTGGTAAATTTAGCTTGATTTGGAAGTGCAATCCAACAGTTGTAGACCTATACTTGATTGTATCCATTAAATTGATTTTGGTATATTACTTGATTTTAATTAAATATATCTAGCTTTTATCGAAGTCAGCCATGTTTGACTATGCGACTAGTTCAATCAATTTACAAATTTGACTGTACTTTATGTTAATCGAAATGCAAGTAAGTTTATGATCGTGCTTGGAATACTTGTTTGCCTAAATCAGCATAACCTTATTCTCTGACTGGTTTAGTTAACTTTACTTTACAAATTTTGTTTGTCCAAATAAGCTTTGCTTTGCTTTACTATCAGTATGGAAAAAAGTTGTTTACATTTTTATTAATGTAAATAATAAGAGGGTAGTTTTCCTAACAAGGCATACGTAAGTTCCGCATCAGCTAAATAGAATTTGACCCTAAGTTCAGATTTTGCCGAATTTAGCTTCATTTTGATGTGCAATCGGGCAGGTGTAAATGTAAACATGGTTATATCCGTTATGTATCTTGGTATGTTACTTTTTAATTAAATATATCTAGGTAAGTTCCGTATCAGCTAAATAAAATTTGATACAAAATTCAGTTTTTGCCGAATTTAGTTTCATTTTAATGAGCAATTGGGCGAATGTCATCATAAACTTGATTATATCCGTTAAACTGATTTTGATATGTTGCTTGGCTTTAATTATGTATACCTAGCGTTTGCTGAGTTCAGCCATTTTTCACTATGTTGTTAGTTTAATCCATTCAAAAATTTGACTGTCTCTTATGGCAATTGAAATACTGATAAGATAATTTGTGTGGCCAAATGGGAAACGTATTTGCCTAGATCAACATGACCTTGTTTTCAAATTGGTCAAATATACTTTTACCTTGCAAAATTTGATTGCTCAAATAAGCTTTGCCTTGCTTCTCTTTTACGTTTTTGTTAATGTTAATAATAATGGGGTAGTTTTCCTAACAAAACGTAAGTTTCACATTGGCTAAGTAAAATTTGATACTAAATTCAGTGGTTGCCGATATTAGTTTCATTTTTTTACTTTCACATCAAATAAATAAAATTTAGTGTGCGAGTATAGCTTCATTTTCTTGTGTAATCGGGCGGATGTAGACACAAACTTGATTACATCTGTTTGTTTCGGTAAGTTACACGTGTTTAATTAAATTTGACTATTCGATTCATGTACAAATTTTAATATCTTTCGTGTTAACCCAAATAGTTGTAAGGCTGAGTTTGGACCATTTGTTTGCCTAAATCAGCATGACCTTGTTCTCCAATTTGCTTCTTCCTTGCAAAACGTGTCTTCCTAGACAATCTTTGCCTTGCTTGACTATCGGTGGGGTTAAAAAAAGTTAATTACGTTTTTATTAATGTTAATAGATTGTCTAACAAGACGTAGGCAAGTTCCGCATCAGCTAAATAAAATTTGATACTAAATTCATTTTTTGTAAATTTAGCTTCGGCTTGATGTGCATTCGGGCGCGTGTAGACACAAACTTTATATCTATTAAATTGATCCTGGTATGTTACTTATGTTTAATTAATTAAATACATTTTTGCCGAATTCAGCTATGTTTGACTATGCGATTAGTTCAATTGATTTACAAATATGACTATTTTTTATGTTAATTAAAATGCAAGCAACACACCTGTTTGCCTAAATCAGCATAACCTTATTTGCTTATTGGCCTAATTTAGTTTGTAAGAATTAGATAGGTTGCCGAATCAGACAGTGGTAAATATAACATTATCTTATTATAAGTTTTTGTTATGAACGAATAAGTTTAAAAGTAAATTTATAATTAAACATTATAAATAATATACGCTTTATTGCCATCAGGGCAGCACCAGAATTTTCCAGCATTGTGGCTGCAGAGCGGCGAAAACAGGTTGAACTGTAGACTTTCTCTGTCGATAGTTAATGAAGAACTTTTGGTGAGGCACGTTTTTAGGACGTAAAGCAACGTATTTGCTCACAATATTCAAAACACAACATCATATTCCTTATCAATGATGCAAAATGAGCCATCTTGCTTAGTTTTTGTGTCAATAAGTTAGACGATTATGACAGATTTTCGATCGTCAACGTTAGAACTTTCTAGCTTGTACCGGGTGGCCAGATAAGAATGCAAAGTGCTGTTTCTCGGAAACTATTCGTCGTAGAGAGTTGTGGTAAAAAATGTTATTACTAAATTGGTCAAAAGAAGACCGTGGAAAATATTGTCAAATTTGCAAGATGCTCGCCAGGGGGCGCAACCGACATCCTAAACTTTTAAAGTGATTTTTTACTGAAATCTACCTACCAAAAAGCTCAACAGTAATTTTTGTTTGACGTATCTATTAAAATAAAGTAGTGGGGGGTGATTCAGTGATTTTTTAAATAAACAGCTGTAACTCCTGAACGACGGAACTGATTTTAGTAAACTCTCGTTGGAAAGAGCGTTTATTGCTCCCTCAAATCCATCAGTAGTACACGGACACCTTCCGCCATCTTTTAGTTTTTGGGGAAAACCCTCCAATTTTTTATACGCCCACACGGGGATCGTATTTTTTCACCCTTATGGTTTCTTTTCGGAGTCCTTTTTCTACCCCTTGATGGAATTTTTACTCTAATTAGAACCCTTTTGGCTGTATTAAGAAATCTTTTTAAAGTTCAGCCCCTGGAGGGTGGGTAGGTAAATGTGCGCATATGCAGTGTTCTGAGAGTAAAAAGATTTAATCCGTTATTAATTAGGATCCGTTTTTATCAAAGGAGGTTGCACAATTATTATTACATTTTTTTAAATCCCATCTACAGATTGTCACCTAATTTATTTATGCAGTGGGGGTTGTATTCTAATAAGGGGCCGTAGTCTTGTAAGACGGGAATCTATCCGTGAGCTTCTTAATATGTGTTTATTATTAAACAGTTATACAACTTCATTATGATTGGAAAGTGGCAATCAGTCGACATCGTGTTAATTAATGTGTTTACAAACATTTAAAAATTTTACTATCTTGGATTTTTGTGGCCCAGGGACATCGTGGCAGTCGTTTTTTTGTATGTCCATGTGAGGATCGTATTTTGGTCTATTTTGTAAAGCTAATAAACAATTGGATTATTTTCTGATATTAAAGAATCTAATCAAGATAAAGATAACATATACAATTGATTTTAAATAGGCTGTTAAATTCTATATAATGATAATGATAATAAAAACAGTTAATGGGTATTGCGTAATCATTTAATTAACTTGTTGTTATACAAAGTGAATGTACGATTTCGCAATTGAACGTAAACAATAATAATAAACATATCTTACGTACATGTATATATCGGGGCTTTTAGCTAGCACAGACTGGATTCGTTAGAGAGATGCAATGCAATGCAATTACGAAGCTGTACAATTCAATTAAATTAAATTACTAACTCAGAATAAAATATCTATCAAGCTCTTCGTGTAAACCGTCAACAGCCAAAACCAAATACATATTTGCGCAAACAGGTTATTTAATATTGTGATGTATGCAGCAAATTGCCAGTGTCTTCTTCTTTAAGATAGATTTCACCTCTATATTATTTTACATACATAAAAGTTCTGTCTCATCAGAAATACCTCTGTCAAAAAAACGGCTTTAGATTTTATAATCAGGTTAAGCATGCATGCTGATCGCTTATTAGAGTACTATTTTTAAATTTTCGGGTTTCAACGATAATGGGGTTGTCATACCATCACTTAAGCCTATTTTACATACAAGCTCTGCCTTAGCAGAAATACTCCTGTCAAAAAGGAACTTAGATTTATAAACAGGCCCCCATGGAAGATATTAGAGAGCGGTTACAGAAACAAGTAGCGTGCACTATAAATAAACCTGTAGAGAGAAATTTACTCGAAATAGGTACATTGTAGATATGTCTGTCTTATAAGTTAGCATTAGGCCTCATTATTATAATACAAGTTCAAATTCCCCCTCATAGATGGCGCCACAAACAAATTCAAATTTTTGGTCTAGGGGCGAGGGCCTGAAAGTAAGTTGCTAAGCCTTACATATGCCTTACAAGTTAGCATTGTACCCCTTATTATAATACAAATGCATATTTCCAGCTATAACCTGCAGAGACTTAAATACAAATACAAATTCAAATTTTCCGCCCTACATCTGTCTTACAAGTCTGCATTAGGCCCCTTATTATAATACAAATTCAAATTTTCCGCCAAGGGTACCACGACAATACACGAAGGCCCACGACCAATACATAAATAAATTAGGTCACAATCTGTAGATGGGATTTAAAAAAATGTTATAATAAATGTGCAACCTCCTTTGATAAAAACGAATCCTAATTAATAACAGATTAAATCTTTTTATTCTCAGAACATTGCATATGCGGGCATTTACCTACCTACCCTCCAGGGGGTGAACTTTAAAAAAATTTCTTAATACAGCCAAAAGGGTCCTAATTAGGGTAAACATTTCATCAAGGTGTAGAAAAAGGACTCCGAAAAGAAACCATAGGGGTGAATAAATACGATCCCCACGTGGGCGTATAGAAAAAAATGGTGGGTTTTCCCCAAAAAATCCAAGATAGCGAAAGGTGTCCGTGTAGTACTTCCATCTGACCTATAATATGTCTAATTTTTAGTGATGCCGCTTGAGCGCGTTTTTTGATATATCAGAAAATTGCAAAATTCTCTAAAAAATTAAATCCAACAATATGACTTTTTTTCATAAAAACAAGATGAAATCATCCCTAAATAGGTTAGTGACAACCGTATCTCGATATCTTATTCCTACCCTAAAATATCGAAGAAAGAAAATTTAATTATTATAAAATTTGACACCGGTATTTATTCTTGTTTATTTGTCTTCTTTCAAGATTCACTGAAAAATTTCATCATTTTATAATTTTTAAATAATGAATGTTTTCTTATTTTCAAAAATTAAATGTAATAATATAATAACATTTATTTTTTAAAGGTATTATTCCAAATTTGCGGAATTCTTTTTATTAATTTTATTTATGGCCCTAAAAAGAGCCGATTGTGCAATAATGCCTACTTAAGTAGGAATTAAGTAGGCATTAAGTACCTATTTAATGCCTACTTAAAGGCTCGCATCGACCTCGATGCATTGTTGGATCCGCTCATGCGTGGTTATTAGAAGCACGACAAGTGGTACTTACATACGTCCAGCAGCTAAAGTTGCCGTTTCGGATGTGGTAACTAATGATGCTAAGCAAAACATTCTGAAGACTGAAGATAGTTCTACTTAGCAGGGGGGAAAATTTTATAATTTTAAGTAGTTATTGTTTTATTTATATTTTTGTAAAGAGTAGGTTGAGGTTTTGGGTTTTATGAATAAGAAAAAAAGATAGCCAGAAAAATGGGTGACAAGTCATTTTTGATTGATTAGGAAATTGAAGGAAAATTGTCCTAAATTATGAATTGTATGTAAGAGGTAATGAATGGAACATAAATGCTCACAACTTGATTGTAAGACTGTTGATGGCCCTAGGTATCTGGACATGTTGATCGAAGTTGAGGTGCCACAACTGCAAGCACGACCCGACTTTGCTGAATTGTTTTTTCAACAGAACGGGGCCCCACCGCATTATTCTTTGGCGATCCGTCAATATCTGGATCAGGCATTCCGGCATCATTGGATGGAGAGACAGGAGCATTGAGTGACCACCACGTTCCCTGGGCTTAACTCCAATGGATTTCTTTTTCTGGGGTGTAGTGAAGAATAAGGTTTATTCCAGAAAACTCGTCACAGTTCGACAGTTATTACTGTATAAATAACTGTATACCTACTTTTGGGTCACTCGGTATACTATATTAAACCACAGGCATTATGTTAATTTGAAAATAACGTTTTAGCAACTGTGTTAGCTCAAAAAAGGTTGTGTTTGGCATTTAAAATTAACTCTAATCATCTATTCCCAACAAACACGTTTGTGTTTGTAACCGATTGATTTTAAAATTCTAAATAATGTGGTTCGACCCCTTCAAAATCTAAATCTGTTCTAACATGATGATTCAATTTGTCCAAAGTAAAATATTCACTTTTTGAATTAAATTGCGAAATTAGTCGTTGTAGATCTTTGCGAAAGGTGAAATCCCAAAACTCAGATTTTCCGCGTTTACCACAATATGTTGACTTTAAATTTTGAGGTCTTGTCGTTATGATCCCTTGGTTAGTTTGCTGTGAAACGTAAAACCAAATAGTAGAAACCCGGCACTTGTCGCCGCCATCTTGGATTTTGACGTCATAAGGCCGGCCACGTGGGAGACCGTATTTTTCACCCTTATTTTTATGGTTTCTTTTCAGAGGCCTTTCTCAACCCCTTGATGGAATTTTCATCCCTAATTAAGGTCTTTTTGACACCTTTTTTTTGTCGGCCTTATTTTATGGTTTCTTTTCGGAGGCCTTTTTCAGTCCTTGATGGAATTTTCAACCCTTTTTGTTGTACTAAGAATCTTTTTGACAGCCATGCCTTTTTGTACTTGCTCACGTGAGGGGTGTATTTAGGGTTTGGTCTTGGGCTTGGGGTTGGTCTTGGACTTGGACTTGGGGTTGGTCCAGGCGTCGGTCTTGGATTTGGGGATAGGATTGGGTGACGGCTTCTCGTACTAACGTGGGAATTCAATGACACGTATGCTAAGACATTAACAATATTGTCTTCCATTCTTCTAGCCGAGTCTCTTCGCAACTTTGGTCGAAAGCTTCCAGTATTACGCAAATGTTACACTAAACGCGTAAAAATTCTCGCATCGCTTAGACGCCGATCTGGATATCGAGTTGAGTATACTCTCTTCGCCAATATCAACAGCATCATCATTTGTAAAAGACATTATAGGTAGTTTTAAGGACTTACTTGTACAACAAACATAAATTACGCTGTCTGTCAAATTTGAATATTTGTTTGCAAGTTGATTTTAGGTATTTGTTTTTTCTCAATGGCCTACTCCTAATATTCTGCTTATTCTGCACTTGCATATTCTATGCATTGATTATTATGCCCCTTTTTTAAAATTTTTGAAATTATGAAAACTTTTCTTATTAAACAATTACAAAATGATGAAATTTTTCATTGAATCTTGAAAAAAGACAAATAAATAAGAATAAATACCGGTGTAATATCGACTTTTTATAATAACTAAATTTTCTTTCTTCGATATGTTAGGGTATGAATAAGATAACGAGATGCGGTTTTCACTAACCCATTAAGGGATGATTTCATCTCTTTTTATGAAAAAAAGAGTCATGTTGTTGGATTTAATTTTTTAGAAAATTTTGCAATTTTCTGATATTATATCAAAAAAACGCGCTCTAGCGGCATCACTAAAAATTAGACATATTACAGGTAAGATGGATTTGATGGGGCAATAAATGTTCTTTCCAACTGGACTAAGTTTATTAAAATGAGTTCAGTCGTTTAGGAGTTACAGTTGTTTATTTAAAAAAATCACTGAATCACTCCCCACCACTTTATTTTAATAGATACGCCAAACAAAAATTAGTCGAATAAAGCTCAGCTTTAAAAAGCATATAATTTTTTGGTACATTTACTAGGTGGATTTCAGTAAAAAATCACTTTAAAGTTTAGGATATCGGTTACGCCCCCTGGCGGTCATCTTGCAAATTTTAACAATATTTTCCACGGTCTTTTTTTGGTCACTTTGTAATTTAGTGGTTTTAAAAGCTCTGGTGTAAATAATGTAATAATAAATAAATAGGTGTAAATGTTCTCAAAACAAATCGTTAAAATAACCAGGGATCCAAAACACTCAATAAAAGATAATGCCGTTGTCTCAGTCGGTAGATTAAAGCTGGCCAGTTTATGCTTTTTTTTATTTGCTTAATTACCACAATTCCAGCTTAGTTATTTCCACTTAACATCAATATAGTAACTGAAATGTAACAATAATAAAATTATCTCGGACGCAAAGTTATTTTTTTTTTATTATGCTCGGAACAACTAAACCGAGGATGCAATAAAAAATTCACCAAAATGTGAAAATAAAAGATGTACAAACTATGTTTATTAAATGTTTAAATTTAGAATTATATAAAATTTATCTTAAAAACTAGTTGGAATAACCTTAAATTACTAAATTATTAGGATATAAATACCTGTTCGAAAATTTTGTACACAACTTTTTGATAACCTCTGGTATCTAAACGAATACGGAAATGTAAACCAAAGGTGATGTAATCTTTGCACAAATATTGCGCAATATGTCGCAATAACAATGCTGTACGTTGTGAACCATACCAAAGTTGAATTTTACTTCTTACAAATTTATCTTCATGAAATTTGAATAATTCAGTGTTTATTGCATTCTCTCGAAAGTCTAAATTTAGATCTGAATTACTTGCAAAATTGTAATCATAAGCATCGAAATACCAAAAGTAATAAAAGTAAAAGTGGTAAAAATACATGTTTTAGATTTTAATATAATACGAGTTAAATATATCTTACCATTAAATCAATGGCACTTTTCACAAAATTTAGGTGGAAACCCAAACATGGCTTCCTAATCAAAACAACGTTCAACAAGTAATCTCAAAAGGACGCTTAGATATCAGGTGATATAGCGGTGCGTCAAAAATATACGTAAAAAATTAATGGGAATATAAACCCCTAAGAAGATATGCACTTAAGTTACACCAAAATGCAAATTAAGTTGCCTACCACATACTTATAATTCATTAATAATTAAAAACTTTTTTTATTTACAACTAAATGAACGAAGAACGTAAATTACGGTATATTTTAATACAACTCAAAATGGGTTGTTACAACTTTAGTAATAAAATTTTTTACCGCAACTCTCTACGGCGAGTAGTTTTCGAGACACAGCACTTTGCATTCTTATCTGGCCACCCGGTACAATTGATTGGACCGACACGCTACATACAAACCCAGACCGCAACAAGCTCTAATTTAAAAGCCAAATTATGAAGTCACCATTTCTAAACGTTTTACCTTCAAAAACAGATAGTCGTCATCTGAAGCTTCTTTTAAAAATCTCATAACATCATCCGATTCAAAGACTTTGGACTTTTTAGACTCAGCTTCTTCAGCAATATAATAAGTTTGCTGTATCTGAAAACATTATGTGTATTTATTTGACAGAGCACATACACTTGACATTTTATTTACTTTGAAACAATTTTTATTCACTAGCAGCGTAGACTTTATAATCGAGTGATACGACCACATCGTTATTGGCTTCACTTTCTTTGACTTTTCCGAAAAGTATGCCAGAAGTACCTTTTCACTTACATGATTTATATTCTTTACGCTTTTCCACCTTTGCAAGCACGTATATTCTTTTTGGTATCAACCTCGATTCTTGGGGCAATAATTTAACCACTGCCTCCATCACCTGTTCTTCCACATCGGACGGAAGTTTCCCAATTATTTTCACTCATTTTTACTTGCGTTGTGTTCAGAAAAGCATACAAAAACACAGAATAAACTACAAATTCTGATTTTAGCAAAGCACAGGTCGTAGGTTCTAATCCTACCCGAGGTAAACTTTTTATTTGTGTGTTTAATAAAGTTAATAATAATTTTTAATTACATATTTACTTTTGAACTTATTCATTCATAACAAAAACTTATAATAATTTAATATTAATTTAATATTAATTTAATATTAATATTAGTCAAGTCCATTAAGATAAGTAATTATTATTATTATTATTATTGCCATTTATTGAACACTAAATAAAGTTATTTACAAAACAGAGTTAAACCCTAAAATTAGTGCACAAAAGGTCGAAGTTCAGTCTTGCCAAATGTGAAGACATTTGGCGACTGTTCTGCCACTTAAACCTAACAATAAAATTGTCATTACTGTCTGCTCATTAGGAGTTGGCGGAGACGAATTTTAAATTTATTAAATGGTAATAATTTTATTTTTTCAGGTATAGAATTATAATTTATCGCTATATTATAGGAGAAAGACCTTTTAAACATTTGTGATTTATGAGTAGGAATTAGAAGTAGATTTTTGTTTCTTAAATTGAAGTTGTGAATTTCTGATGAAAATTCGATTTTATTGTACAGATACGAGGGAGTTCTGGTATTAATTATTTTGTGGTATAAGCAAGTTGAATGCAAAACTCTTCTGTTGCCCATGTTAAGCCAGTCTATTTCATGGAGCTTGTAGTGGATTGACTCATGTTTTTTTATGCCAAAAATAAACCTGAGGCAACAGTTTTGTATGCGTTGTATTCTTTTAGAGTCCAAACTATCAATACAAGGTCCATACACAGCATCACAAAAATTAAATTGGGACAGAACTAGTGTCACACAGTAGTGCTCTTGTGCCACGATTCAAAAGTTTACGTTTATTATAGAGTACTTTTAAGTTTATAACAGCTTTTTTAATGCAGTTGGATATATGTTTCTTAAATCTAAGCTTAGAACCAATTACTAATCCAAGATTTCTACCCGTGTCAGAGAGTGTAATATCCACGTCTTTGATTCGAATAACGACATTATTTTTTATACGTTTCTTGGAGACTTCTTTACCAAAGAGTAAAAGTACCGTTTTATTTGCATTAATTTTTAAATTGTGACACTCCGAGTATTTAACAAGGCAATTTACTTCATGATTTATCAAACAGATGGCCGAGACAACGTCATTTTCAGAAAAACTATAGTGTATTTGGATATCATCAGCGTATAAGTTATAACGGCAAAATTTTAAACAACTACCGAGATTACACGTATAAATAGTATACAGTAGGGGACCCAGTATTGATCCCTGGGGAATACCTGCATTAATGTCAAGCAATTGCAATTGTTTGACATAATTCTTTGTTTGCGATTCGAAAGATAATTCTGTAGCAAAGCGATAGCAGCATTATCGAATCCAACGAAGTGTAAAACAGCTAGGAGAGTTTCATGACATATTGTGTCAAATGCTTTCGAGTAATCTAACATTATTAGTACAGTTAACATATTATTATCAGTTGCGGTAAAGATGTCGTCCGTGACATTTAAGAGCGCATTCCCACAACTGTACCCGGGTCTGAATCCGGACTGAAACTAGGAAGGATTTTGTATTCAAAAAGGTGATTGTAAATTTGTTGAGCCATCACTTTTTCGAATACTTTCGATAAAACGGGTAAAACACTGATAGGACGTAAATCTTTAAAAGTCTCAGGACGATTGTTTTTAGGTATAGAGATTACATGAGCACATTTCCATAAATGAGGACATACATTATTAGAGAGACAGAAGTTAATTATATAAGTAATAACAGGTAACACAACTGGACAGCACAATTCTAGCATTTTAACACTTATACCGTCGCAACCAGTAGCATTGTTTTTATACTAATTATATGTTTTAAAATTATGGATTCTGGTACTGAACAAAAGTTAAATTTGGAGGTAAAATTGTGCATAAGATTGTTACTATAAAATTTTACAAGCTCAGTATCACTGTTAGATTTAGCTATACTAAGAAAATTAGAATTCATTTGATTCAAGTCTTGTAGATGGGCAGGTATTTCAAGACGATAAGGCTTATTATGGATATCTAATTTTTTGAGTTCTTTCCATAGAGCAGCTGGGCGAGTGTTGCGAACCCTAAATTCTAAATACGACTTTTTCTCCTGATTTATGGCAAATGTCGTATAATTGCGTAGAGATTTATAAAATTCCCAATCTCCTTTCTTTTTGGTACGTTTAAATTTTCTATGCGCTTTATCCCTGAGGGTCATCATAAGTTTTACGTTATCAGTTAGCCAAGGGGCGAACGGTTTTGAAATTTTTACAGTTTTTACAGAGGTGTGTTTATCAAACAAAGTAAGAAGTGTGTCATTAAAAACCTTAACCTTATCATTAACATCGTTAACATCATATATTGTCTGCCAGTTAATGGATTCGAGATCAATTAAAAAATTTGGGTAAATAAAATCATTAAAACTACGATAGGTATTAAACTCCGTACGTTTTTTTTAAAATATCGCCTATGGGATAGTCGCAAAATATAAGACAATGGTCTGAAATATGATGCATATCAATTACCCCACAGTTAATAGATTCAACATATTTATCTTGGACAATAATTAAGTCAATTAGAGTGGATGTATATTCAGTTATTCTTGTAGGTTCCGATATTATTTGATTAAAACCAAACGCATCAAGGAGTGATTTAAATTGAGTATATTTGGGTTCACAAAGTTTAAAAAAATCAATGTTAAAATCACCCAAAAACATGAATTCGTCAGTACTAGATAATAAAGAGCAAAAAGAATCTTCAAAAGCAGTTAAAAATTCCGCAAAGTAAAATTCCTGTCTCCTGTATATGGTACCAACCGTTATAGTGGTGTTATTAATTTTAATTTTGACCCAAATCTGTTCAATAGCGTCAGATATAGGTTCAACATTTACAACAGAAAAGTTAATGTAGTTTTTTTTATTGTAATCTCATTATATTTAGAATTTACATCAGTTCTACATGCATAAAGACGAAGTTTGCACCAATTGGGGCTTGAGTCTCGATGGCGCAGTTAGTTAGCGTGATACTCTAGCAAAGTACAGCTCATAGGTTCAAATCCTATTCGAGGTAAACTTTTTATTTATGTATTTAATAAAATTAATAATAATTTTTAAAATTTTATTTTATTCATTTGCTACCCTAGCAACTCATGCTACTGAGATTTTAAAACTCGTAAAAATTAATTCATTCGTTCCTTCGTCGCTCATGAATTAACATTTTTCACTCATCGATAAAATTGTATTTTATAGTCTTGCATAACAAATCACTATTAACTACAACATTATCTTATCGATGAGAAAGAAGTTTTCGTAATAAGTTTGATAGAGAGAATATTTTATCCTGAAAAGGAAAAGCTAATTTGACTACAAACGCTTGAGTACTATTTTATTATCAAATTACTCATATACAAGAGCATTGCATAATCTATTTATCACAATCAGGTTAAAACCATATTACAGGAACAATTATCATCGCTGCAAACAAAGTTTTCCGTAAACCACTACAATTGCAGACAAATGGAACAATGCACATTTCTAAAACCACTAAGTTTTACAAAAGATTTTCCAACGATATTGTTTGGATGTCTCTATTTATATTATTTTTCGGATCAATTTAACTGTGGAAAAACCCTCATGTCCCTTGACAATCAAGAAAATACACATTTATAAAACTTTTTGAAATACTGTAAATTTTCAAAATATTTATTCAATTCAAATTGTTCTAGAATGAATGGTAAATCATGATGCTGCATTATAGATTAGCTGTCTGCCTAGAGACTATTTATTATTCACAAAATCAATGTTAGTAAATGATGCATTATTGCAGTTGGTTGCTCTGAACTAGTTTATTGTAAATGAAGTTTTAAAACTTAATTATTTTAATATGTCTTGGTTACGTTCAATTAACCTAATTAAATAAATTTCATAACTTGAAAAATGTGTGTTACGATTCATTTACTGTGTTGTTTTAACCCTTTCAATACTCTTGGGACGTATATGTCCCACCACATATCTTCACAGTACTAAAAGGGTATGAGCGTATTTAAAATGCGAGGGGATGGGATTATTCCGTAAATTGTGGCCTCTGAAAGCAATTAGTGGCGATTTGTGTTGCCTAAGTTATCGTTTCTGTTCATTTTTCACGTGTTTCGGAGAAGTAACAGTGTGTAATTCAGCCCCAATTGATGTAAATTTTGTCTTTATGTTCTTACATAAAGATAAAATTCACATCGATTGGGTCTTGAACAACATAAAGGCAAAATTTACATCGATTGAGGCTTGAATCTCGATGGCACAGGTGAAGGTGTAGGTTCGAATCCTACTTGAGGTAAACTTTTTATTTATGTATTTAATAAAATTAATAATAATTTTTAATGTTCTATATTATTCTGTTAGATTAGTTTGTTCGACAAATATTACCATTGGGACTTATTTATCCCTACAGTATTTTAGTGGGGATCGATTCATCCCAACCGTACTCTGTGCAGTGAATCTAAATTTTTCTATTTTTTCTAGAATGTCTCGAAAACGTAAATTATAGCTCATTTGGCTGACAATCTTTCTGACATATCTGATATCGAATCTGAACACGATCCATTTTATGAATCCGACAGTAGTAATGATTCGGATTATAATGAGGAAAGTTCTGAGTATGAAACTGACGAACTAGATGACGAATTACATAGTGAATCTGAGGACGGGGATAAAGATGAATAAAAGCCGCTGAGGGAAAATCAACAAGAGGTGGAAAATAGTAGTAGCAGTAGAGAACGTTCCCGCAGAAAACTGTGTTAATACCTTGTCAGGGTATTTTGAACACCCTGTATACGTATTGGGTAATTTCGTTTGTAGCCTTATGCACTTAGTTAGATTCCGTATATACATTTTTTTGTTGTCAAGTTTAGTTTTTTTAGATAAATTTGTGTTTCGCGTGTAGCGACCTTTAGGAAAAGTGTATGGTGAGCTTTAGATTCTTTGTTTGTGAAATTATTATTCCGTAATTTATGTTGTTTTTCCTTATTATTCCTCGTTTATAGAAGTTTGATTAACGTTTGTTTGTAAATAGTTGTATTAAGTGTAAATAACGTTCATTTTTTGTTATTTTGTTATTATGATGTCATGTTAGCGACATAGAGACGCTTAAGTATAGTTGTTCAGTGTAATAGTGAATATGCGGGTTTTGAGTCATAGAGATTGCATGTGGGCCTTATTGTTTGTACTTGAATAAAAACATAGAGATATTTTCACGTTAAGTCTGCTGACGTTTGAACTTTTGAAAACTACCGAGTCCTTACGGACGAAAACGAAATTTATGTATTGGGGGTACTAAATCTTCCCCTTCCGTTTTTTTAATTGGTGGAATTAAAGTAGATAAGATTTTTTGTGAGTAGTGGGATGCAAAATCAAAGATGGATTTTTGTGAATAATTTTTAGGAGTCTGAAATTGACTGCGCTCTCGAGTAGTATTACGGTGCCGCTGGTTACGCTTTAAGGGATGGTTTAGAACGTTGATATTTTGAACCTTGTGGTGTTTAACGAACGTATTTTTTGTGTAGTAAGGGTAGTTTAGCTACTTCTGAAGAAGACCTGTAAAAGGGATTTTATTAAAATTGTTCATTCACCAGAGGATTATACCTAGTGCCGATTTCGGTTTTACGTAAAGTTACCTAAAGAACATCGTCGTGTTGTATTAGTGCTTCAGTGACCTCTTTGGTTTTTCTCGCTTTTGCGGATTTATTTAACATTAACGTTCTTGCTGTGCCACCGATTTACCGTACAAAGCGTGTGTAAAGATAAAGAAACTTTCGCAGTATATTAAAATTTATAGTTATTTAAACAAATTATCAACATTTTGGATTATTAGTGGAAATAAAACCAATTAAAAGCTAATAGTTATTCAAGCAAAGTTGAACGCTCAAATTATTATTATTTTAAAAGAAGTTTTGAATTTATGCAGTAACATTTTAACGCGATTCAATCAAGAAATCGTTTGTGTATCATAGAACAATAGTCAACATTTTATTCATCATTTTTGCCAGACCAGGAAGATTTCATTTCCGTTATAGCAGTAACTGATCACCTGGGTCGCTTTCATTGTTGTAACACAGGAGAGGTGAGACTTTAAGGTAATATAACATATTGTTTTTTTTATTGAATATTTCAAGATTTTTGTGTTGCGAATTATTTTTTTTTTTTGTGTTGAAGGTTTGGAAGCGGTGTCGTATTTTTTTTTATTGTTTTTTGGTAAATTAAGTTGTTTTAAATTTATTTAGTGTAACTAATTGTAGTTCTGACGCTCCGCCTTCACCCTTTGTTATTTATTTTAGTATTAAAGGGCAATTGACCCTATTGTAGTGTGGGTATATTATCCACGAATTATATATTTATAGGTTAAACCATTTAGACTGGCGTAAAAGCAGATTTCTGATCAGACATCCTGTCGCCTTTTAAGCATTTGTATTTTTTTGTTGATACGTAGTATCGTATGCATTTTTTTATATTTATCCTTATTTTTTTTATTATTTTATTATAGCTTTGTTAGTTTTTTTTAAATGTGTTTTAATTCTATGGAAACCCCTTTGTGTTACATAAGAGTTTTTTTTTTTGCAAATTGCAAGTTACCGGTAATTTAGTTTTTAACGTAACGAGGTTAGTTTTTTTGTTTTATTGAGTAATAGCGTTATTAATATTTAGTATTTTATCTGATTTTTTTTAGTTGAGTATTAATTAATTTAGAGTTCATTCTATAGATTTTTTTTTGTTTTGTTTTGATTATTATTTAATGCCTTATTATTACATTGAGGTGTATTAACGTAACGTTATTGAGTGTTTATCACGCTTTTATTTGACAAGCGTGTAGTGTTTTTGAAGCCCTATTTCAGGTGGTTTGCGGCGTTGCTGTCCAGCACACCTGGCATTGATTGCGGATAGGTAAGCGTATGTTTTTTGTATGTTTGGACACGCTATGTACTCGTAATTTTGGCATGACGACCCTTATTTTGACTACTAAACATTCTGGCGCCCTTAACCGAATTGATTTTGTCTTCATCCCCTATTTTGACTTACGTACGATTTACTATTCTGGATGCGCAAAATTTTTCAACATCTGACCTACACCCATACGCTGGCTAGTCGAGCCAAAAGGCCAACTTTATCTGTAATCCCGTTCTACCACCCGTTTATACCGTTACAACCTCTTCAAGTAACAATTAGTATCCCAACTGAAAAGTTTATGTCATAACTGCCAACGTGAATAGGAAAGCATTCGAAACAGAAACATTTTTAAAATTTTTTCTAAGAAGTTTATTTACACAAATCGCTCATTATAGACATTTACGTTTACACAAAGTTTTAAGAGTAAATAATAAAACACGGTCAAAATCAGAGATTCCAGAGACGTCGCCCTCCGAATTAATGATAGTTTTTGGAAGCATGATAGTCTTATAACAAGGTACCAGCACTTCATATGTATTGGTCATCAAATCTTTCATTGGGTAACGCAACTATCAAGAAACAATCAAGAGATCGATTTCAGTTAATTTATCTACACCTTTATTTCAACGTCCCTGAAAAACCGCAAGACGCTTCTAAAATTTATTATTTAGAGGACGTCTTGGCGTGTCTAAAAAAGATATTTACCTCTACCCGTACAGGCAGTGTGTTCCAAAGTATCGACGAGACAATGATTAAGTTCAAGGTCAGATCTGTACTAAAACAGTTTATACCGAACAAACCCATAAAAAGAGGTATCAAACTTTGGACACGATCTGATTCAAAAACAGGTTATGTATATGACACAAATATTTATTCTGAGAGAAAAGAACAAGTACTTGAAGGAACTTTAGGAGAAAGAGTAGTAAAAACTTACCTTTTGCAGCGGTTGGAACGTACCGTAAAACTTGGGAGAGTGGTGTTACTTGGGACAAAATGGGCAATTTTGGTTTGTTAGGTTGGCATAACCTCACATTTCATATTTCACAGCTGATTTATGCTGGACCTATTCAAAACATTATTCTGAGATAAAAGCTCATTTCAGTTTTCAGAGATTTTGAAAAATTTTATTTCAAGTCACAACTTTTTTCAAACAAAAAACTTCTGTTCCTTAACTTTATCAGTGAGTATTAAGCATATATTGCACTAATTATTTCATTACCGATAATATAGAGATAGCATGGGAAAAGTTTGGTTAAGATTAATTGTTAGCTGGTTTGGGGAAAATATCTTGTTTCAGCTCAATTCCAAAAAATAAAGTGGGTCGAGTATAAAAGAAAGTCGAACATATGCCGACTACATTCCGGATGCTATGGAAACAGCTCTAAAAGAACTCAAGAAAGGATCACTAAGTATAAGAAAAGTTTCCAAAAATGGAAGTTCAAAATCAACGCTTCAGAGGAAAATGCAGGAATTGATTAGTGGTAAGTGAGGGAAACCTACAGCGCTAAGTTCGGATGAGAAAAAACGGACTGGTGAAAGCTGCTGAATGGAGTTTTCCATTTTCATACCTAGACATTCGTTACCTTGTGAAAGATTATCTTGACAGATGAGGTATAATACAAAAATCGTTCAAGAATAACTTTCTTGGGGTTGACTGGTGCGCGTCATTTCTAAAGCGAAATAAAAAACTGTCTGTTCATTTGTGCGACAATATGAAAAGAAGCAGAGCTGAAGTAGGCCAGTCTGTTGTGAACACTTACTTTGACAATGTAAAAGTTAGTCTCGCTGATGTAACACCTGACGAGACTAACATCACTGATGACCCTGGACGATCAAAAGTTATAACATGTGCTGAAAGAGTGATGGATTCGTCAATATCCAGCACATCTGTAATGTTTGCGGGCTCAGCTTCAGGGACACTAAGAGTGGCTGATTCGATGGCAGGTTATTTGAGGGTTGATTTTTACATTAGCGTTGCCTTATTTTCGGAAAATCAATCCTCACAATGAGAATCTCCCAAAAGTTTTGCAGAGTGGCAATTTGGCAAGCCACCTTTCGTTGAAGCCTATGAGGTTTGTATTCTTTCCACCAAACAGGTTTCTGTCAGCCTCTTGATGTCGCCTTCTTTGGTCCTCTCAAACGTTCTTGGAGAACTCAACTGTTGGAGTGGAAGAAGTCTAACAGAGGAACCATACCAAATGATAAATTCCCTAAACTTTTGAAAAAAACATTAAATGATATGACTGAATCCAAAATTACCGACAACCTCAAAGCGAGATTCAAGGCTAGTGGCATATTCCCTTTTTGTCCAAATGAAGTCATCGAAAGGCTCCCTGACAGTCACAATGAATCAATGTCCAGTGGGGGTGTTCCAGCTGATGGTACTGAAAATATGTCATGGTCAGAAAGCTTTGTAGAAATTATAAAAACTGCACGCTTTGGAGAAGGAACCAGGCAAAGAGTGTCGCGTAAGAAAGTATCTGCAGCTCCTGGAGAGAGTGTTTGTGTTGAGCATTTTACAGAGCATGACAATCCTGATGATCCGGGCTCAGTTACAGAGGAGGAAGAAGCCTCAAATGAATCTCAGACTTCAAGCGATGAAGACACTACAGGCCTACCAGATATTCCTTCCCAGGATTTGGATAATATTAAAGAGGGCGATTTCTTCTTGTGAAGCTTGATTATGGAGAATCGAGCAAGAAATCAGTTGAAAAATATTTTATCTGTAAAGTGATTGGGCAGAAATGTAATGATGATGAGTGGTCTTGTTCTTCTTTGAGGAAGAGTTTTAAATGTGACAATACATTCATTTTTCCAACTGTTCTGTAAGGAAAAGTGATGTTGTACAGGTCTTGGAGGCACCCGTTGTCCGAAGGGGAAGGCACATTTTTAAGACTGCTCATGTTAATAAATTCACTTTTAATTAAAACATGTCTGTATTCAATCTAATATGAACTCCATAACATTCCAATTCAACTATTAAATCAAATCTGATTTTCTTGAAATTGTAATAAATTTTTATTGTTTATTTTAATAAATTTTTATCAAAATTATTTATTTTCATAAATAGTGTTACTTAAACTTTCAATGAGAATAAGTTATTGTCCCAAGTAACACCTTGTGGTGGGGTTACTTGGGACTAGTACTTATTATTATTTTTCCTAATAAAAGTAATGTAAATCATAAATATGGAAACTCAGGGATAAAGTACACACACAGACCCATGTTTTAACAATTTTTGATTGACAATATACCTTTTTCACTTAGCCTTACACTTTTTTAAAGTTGAAAACTGTCCCAAGTAACCCCATTTTACGGTACATTAGTAACAGACAAAACCTTCCCAAATTCAATGCTCATTTGTAAACAGGTTTCAAATAACGGTTTAATTACGTTTTACTGGAAAGATATAAAGGGTGGCTTTGCTCTCAGCAACTGCCATAGACCAAACATAAACATTATAAAGAGGAAAATGAAAGATGGAGAGAAAAAGAATTTACGTGCCCAGAAGCAATTATATTTTATAATAAATTTATGGGTGGTGTAGATCACACTGACCAAATGGTGGGATTATATGACATGGACAGAAAAAATAAGAAATGGTGCCGTAAGGTATTATATAAACTAATGATGACAGCTGTTTTTTACGCCTATATCATTTTCTTCGAAACCAACTATAAAAAAATTCCATTCATTACATTCCTTATCGATGTAGCTGAAGACCTAATAATGGAAGGTAGAACAACTCTAACTCCTTCAAAACCAAAGAGAAGATCGGCTGGCAGACACTCAAAACGGGCTAAGACCCTAACGAATGCGGGGGATCGTATGATTGTCGAAGAAGGTGGGAGAAAACGGTGCCTTCAATACACATCCCAGAAAATAAAAAAAAGGACGAAGTACATCTGTAAAAATGTAACGTTCCTTTATGTATTAATAATTACCATGTATAAGTTAATAAAAAATATTAAATTACACGTTTCGAATAATTTTGTCTTTTGCTAAAATATTACGATTTTGTTTGAATTTTTAATAAAAAGATTATTGTTATTATGCTGCCGAGAAAAACTTACCCCTTACTCTAATGCGGTTGGGACAAATTTATCCCTTACTGTAATACGGTTGGGACGTTTTCGTCCCAACCCTAATCATCCCTTCAAATGAAAGATACGCTACTGATACAATCTATGAGTACTCAGGGGCCTTATACCTATTAACCTGTTCAAAAAAATATTTTGAAATACAGATGCCTAAAATTCGTATTGAATGGGTTAAGGAAACAATGACAAACGAGATTGACTTAACCCATTAACGCCCAAATTTTTTATTTTAGTTTGTTTAACCTAACATTTTAAAACTGTTTCTCAAATGATATCAAATAGAATGTTATTTTGAAGTTTTTTCATACGGGTTGAGATTTTTCGAAAAAAGTATGATCTATATTTAGATCACTGGGCGGATAAGATATTAAAAATTGAAACTAAAAAATATTTTATTTTGAATTAGAAAAATACATTTAATCCTTAATATCCTGAATTTTCATTTTTTGGATAGACCATATTTCTTTTTACGTAAAATACCTAGGAAACATGTTCTGGAAATGAAACAACTTATTTTCTCCCCCAAAAAAAAATTTTTTTTGGAGATATAGGGCGTTACATATATGTAACTCTAGGAATATATGAGAGCAAGAAGAAATAAAAACTATAACATGGTAACTCTTTTTCAAAGTGGTAAATTTAAACTTAAAAATCATAGTTTTTTATGAAAGTCTATGTTGCACTCTATGCAAAGGCCAATATCACATCTAACACACATCGTTCGGGAACTGGAACCACATTTTTCATTCGCACAGCGCCTTATTTTCTTTATTTGGGATGTATGCCAAATGATTATAACAATCATACCGTACATCATTGCTTGCCCTACTTCCAGAACTGCTTGACAAAAAGGTTGAAGGTCTGCCTGCACCCTTAGCTAGTGTGCCATATTTTGAGAGATAATCACAATATCTCTGCGAAAATCAAATTGTGGAACAGAGTTATCATTTCCTCTATTATAAAGATAACGTGCGTTATGGATACTTATATCTACCACCCAGGTAAATAAACACCACGAACGAATGGAAATTCGATACCTAGATCCATCAGATCGGTACCTACCTCCCATTGAGCTGTTGTATTTTCCAATTAGATTAAGCCGTGGAACATAGATAAACTTTTTTTCGCTTTGGGAATATCTTTTCACATATAATATTGGTTCAAGTCCATAACAAGTTGATGCAACCGATACCACGTTATTATCTGTCCACCGCGATAAATAATGCCATTCTCACGGTCCAAAACGGAGTAATGTTTACCTCGAGCTTTTTTATCCACATTTTCAGCAATAGAATTCCTCTAGGCAGGCGATTTTCTCTTACTGTTCCAGTGGACCACATAGCAATGTCTCGCATATCTCGGAGGTTGCACTCGTAAAAAAATTGTCTGTATATAATTTAGAGGCCATACTTTGTTTAGTTTCTGGAAATCCTTTTAACTGGGCAACCATTGGAGCAGTTGATTTGCCATAGAAAACTTCGTAACATTCACAGCTTCTAGGGTTTTTGCGCTAGTATAAATCAAAGTTGATTAGATTAAAGTGTTGAGAGACCACATTTTGTACCCGAAGCGTATAGGTTTGTCCCTTATGGATTGCTTGCAGGAATGTCTGCCAAAATATTTCGTCACAATTTATATGCTCTTCAGGTACAAATTTTTTTAGAAATCTCTCTTTTAGCTTATTCATCAAAGGGCGGATTTTCCATCCTTGTCAGCTTTGTCTGGTTTATTGTTATCAGCCAAATGAAGAAACTGCAGAATTACTTCAAATCTGTTTTTCCGCATAGCATTTTTCAGCATGTCATTCCCAATATCACTTTTTGAATCCCAGTAAAATCACCTCGCTAGTTTCACGCCATAACCACTTAGAACCACAATAGCCAATGCACATTTTATTTCTACCGGAGTGATGTTTGGGTCTGGAACATTTTAAAAATAGCGTATTTTCTAGTTTCATCCATCGAATATTCAAAACAATCGTTACCCCAAACCATTTCAAATACTTCAACAGGAGTATAGTTAGCAAAATTATGAAAATCTGGAGGGAAACATTCTGTGCCTCGATCTTATAGATCACCACTTGTCCATAGAAATGTTGTTTGCTTTCTTTTTCGCTCAAGCTCGCTATTGTCTAGATCAAGTCTTGTACTTATGCGGTTATTGTTTCGCAGTAAAAAGCTGGCATCCAGCAACAAGTCTATCTAAATCACCGATATCTTTCTCATCTCCGGAATCCTTATCTGTCAAGGCACTGACAGCTGGGGACTCTGTGTAAATTGCAGTTACATCTAACTCATCATCGGAGTACGCTATTTCTAGAGCTTCTTGTAGAAAAAATCCTCGCCTGAAAATAATAATACTAGTACAAAAGATCCTAGCAGCAAACAATTATCCCCCCCCTAGCAAAATTTATATGGCAAGATTCTATAATAAGTAGAAAGAACATAAACAACATAAAAAAGATCATTGTATAAAAAATGCTTCTATATTATCGTAGTGTTACTTATATATAACACTGCAGTTGAACATGGAACCCATTTGTAAAATTTGCATGTCACTAGGAGAGCTTGTAACATTAAAACAGTATAAACACTAAAACTGGGCCAACTTATAATGTTAAAACAAATGCGATGATGTAATAAATTGATCAAATAATTTTAATTAATAAAAATAATTACCAAATGATTTTCGCTACTGCCGTCGGCTCATCGGTTGATTAAGATGGGAGGGTTCAATTAACGCACCTGAAATACTGCATGCTTTTCATCAGCTTAATTATTTTCACTTATCCTTAATTCAAAACAAATGTTATCTAAAAATTATGAAAAAATGATAAATTCTCGAGCGCCATGTTGTCTATACTAAATTATAAAAAAAAAACTTTACCTTTTAACGGTTCTGTACATACACTGTGACAGGTACTATGAAGCAGAATGGTTCATATAGTGAGGTCAATGTCTTGCTTAGTTATCCTTAAAATATGGAATTTCCTTGAAGTTTAATTCGCCAAATTTATTTGTAAAAGTATGTAGAACTTGTGTTGTAAAGGTAACTCAAGTAAAACTTGCCATTTAAAATAATAGTACAGTAAAATATTGACTTATACATGCCATTAAAGATTATTAGTCAAATAGGAGTGCAAATAAGTGCAATCTAAGTGTACAAATTAAGTATACAAATTAAGTGATTAAAAGGTAATTAAAGGTGAGTACTTAAAAAGTAAGTACTTAAAAAGTAAGTACTTAAAAAGTGCCTAAAAAAAAGCAAAGGCTTTAGTTTTAAATATAATGAGAAAAAAAATAACTTACCACCAAAATTCTGATGGCACCAAATAAAAAAAAATTAAGTAAAAATCATGCTTATTGCTGTTAACATTCAGCATTAAGTGAATTAAAAAAACTTTCAGAATAACTCAAGTGTATTCCCCTAAAAGTCTTCACGCTAGCTCGAATACAATAATATAAATCCAATTTTTTAAGAAAGGGAACTAAAACTATTTAAGTAATATTACACCCAAAATATTTGTTCTAGGAAACGCCAATTAAATTGCCATTCTCAATTCTACATATTAATAATTAAAAACTTTTCTAATATTACGCCAAATAAATGAACGATCCTTAAATTAATGTACTTTTTAATACAACCACAAAAAAAAAAGGTTGTTACAAGCTCAACTATTCAAAAATGTTCTTTATCATTTTTAGCCACAATTTATGTGAAAACATACTCCAATGTGGGATCCATTTTTCACGATTTTTTAAAACAACAACAAATCAACCTGTTGAACAGACACAACACTTATATGTCATCAACAACGATTAAAAACGTTTTTTAAACTATCTAAAGAGTGTAACTAACGAACGACATCTATGACATAAAAGCAAAATTCGGATGCAGCTGTACAAAAGATTTCGTCAATTTTGCTTTACTCACATGTAATGCTAGAATATTAAGGGTTAATACTATCACCACATAAATATAGAAACTCTATGGCGCTCCATGGTGTATGGTATATAGAAAATCAATTGGTGCACAATGTAACAGCCTTCCCTTACAATCAGATTGTTGACATCGCCTCTGATTTTCCGCTTTGCGATTAGGCAATTTTTTTCATCAAACTTGACATTTGTAGGCACGTGAATTCTTGAAGTGGAAGGTTTCAGAATTGGCCTTCCTCTGGCGAATCTTGCATCGTATCCTAACTTCAGGTAAGGCTCTGCTATTGCCCTACTAAATTCTTTTATGAAAAGAGACTTTTGTTCTATCCAATCTATAAAGTTGGTACGCGTTAACGACTGCCATATTGATTACTCGTCTAAGAAGACATCAGTACAGTTTCTCATAAATTTTGTTCACCAAGCCAAATGTGAAATCATATCCGCCTCTATTCAGTTTCTCGATAAGATTTGAAGGTGCTTGGAGAGCATTTAAAATTCTATTATTTGGTAATGTTCAGGTTGCCCGAATCTTAGATCCACTAATAGATTAAGGCTAGAGAAAAAATTATCGGAAAATAATTCGTGTGCCGGTGGAGTGTTGACAATTGATATCATATCATTTACTACCAAGAGGATCCTTTGATGAATTTCGATTGTCTTATTTTCCACAATACAGAGCAAATTTATAGCAATATCCATCGTTAACGCACATGTCTCACAAATGGTATCCAAATCTTATTGGTCTTGAGCGAATGGACTGCTTGTCCATAATATCTAACGATCATCACACTAAATATAGGCTGAATTTTAAAGGATTTATCTTTCTGATTATTTCTAGCTTTTGATCTGTCTTGGAAATTACAGACAGATTTCAACTCTACTACTTCTTACTTGCGTTACATATCGAGTTGTTTCTAAGACAATCGTACCATATACCTCGTGGCTGAAGAATTGCTCAAAGTATACTTAACCTTCAACATTATTGAAGCAACCATTATAAGACGCCGTTGATCTATATTGAGATGAAATTTTTTTATAATTCGTTTTTAGTTTTTCAGATTTCCTTTTTCATTTTTTGCTAGGAGCAGAAATCAATAGTTCTAGCTCTTCTTCTTCAATCTGCCGCCACCCTTCTCTAATACTTCAAACGTACCGGGTGTATGACCAACATCTGGAGCACCGACTTCATCATCGGGAGCTTTATCTTCATCTGTGAAATTATCGGGATCACATTCAACGGAATAGTAATATTTAAGGGCTTGTTCCAAGTTTCGAAACGGTTAGCAGCTCATTTCCTAAACGCAACATTTGTTAAAAAAATTAAAAGGACTAGGCTTACGCACAGCGATATGTTTATAGGTCACTAGGTTGTAATGCCTATATTTTCATACAAATTACATTTCACGTAACAAATGATACATTTTTCTAGTAAAGTACACATGAAAAGTGATTAGCTACCCAAAGGCCATTGTTACACAAATAATGCAAGACTGATAAGACACGTTTTTAAAAGTTACTAAATTAACAATCTAAGGAGACGCTT
Organism: Vesta saturnalis; assembly: GCA_036346205.1. Lineage (NCBI taxonomy): Eukaryota > Metazoa > Arthropoda > Insecta > Coleoptera > Lampyridae > Vesta > Vesta saturnalis. The sequence goes on from JARFJB010002276.1 coordinate 4,508,794, forward strand.
ACTAACGCGAAATAGTATATGATGCTTATTCAACCACATTCATTTAAGTGTGTCTCCTTAGTCAGATAAGCATAAATTCCTCTGAGTGCGCAAACATCTTCACAGCGTAATTAAATGTAAGTGATCTACAAATAGACCACTGGCGGTGATGGGTTAATTTGCCATTCTTAGTCGACATATGAAGCATGATGAACAGTGAACACCTGTTTTACTGTTTATATACACTCATTTTGTCAGTTATAGTACTGAAATAATGTAAAAGTGTTCTATAATCGGAATAAATAATTTAAAACAATGAATAGCAGTGTTATAGAACTACCGCTTTGTTTTGATTTAGGTTAAATGGTTCGGTATTACATGTATATAGAATACTTCAAAATAACCGAGAAAGCATGTATTGTTAAACATGTCGGACGTTATGAAGTGTTTTTTTTCACCCACTAAGTGCTTATTATCATTAGTACACCCACGGAAACAGACATACTTGTAAGCATATCTCTGGTTGTCTTTAATTTTCCTTTCTGTTACACCAAATCGTTTGGAAGAAATTTGTACGAAAAAGGATAGCAAATACAAAATTTAGAAGAAAACTCGTTGGATAAGAATTAAAAAAGGAATCGATAGTTTGGGTATTTAGAGGTCTAATAGTAGAAATACGAAGTTACATTCTAAGAACGAACACAAGAAAGCGAGCGTAACCCTTGAAATTCCTTCCCTACGTAGCCCAACCTACCACCCATACAGTAAACACGACGATGAAAGTAGGGTGTAAACCCAGTGAAATTCGGATAGCGCAATCAATATCTGCTAGAGAGCAAGAGAAAATTTTGAGACCATATCAGCGACAACTGTATCAGCGTGTACTTTAGTGGTATGTTGCAGATAGCAGGCAAAATCTTCTACAAATTACTTACCACGCTTGTTACGTTGCTTAGCTCATGAAGTTTTTTGTTCGACTTTATGGGAAGCACAGCTAACAGAATGGTGGATCTGTACAGTAAGAGTTCTGTAATTCTGGTTTCTTATTAGTTGAGTTGATCGGAATATTTGTAGAGATTCTGTTTTTATAGCGCGAATTTATTTACTTCTGGTTTTAACTACTCTCCGGTCCGAACTTACTAATCTGATACCTTAACCGTTGAGCCACTCAGTAATCCTATATATAGTTTTTAGAATTTATATGTGTGTATATATATATATATATATATATATATATATATATATATATACAGGGTCAATATTTAAGGGGTAATTTTTGGGTCCATTTTAAAGAAAACTTCATATGAATGTATGTCCTAAACGTCTTGACTATTGAGGTGCAGGGTGGTAAAGTTTTCAAAAATAAATCATTTATTATTAACATCTGTAATACCACTTTAGATATTTTAATAAAATTTGGCATACATGTACTATATATTAAGAGGCATGTTTTAATGTACCACATTTTTTCCACTAGTGGCGTTCGTACGGAACTTGACCTGCCCATTTTGGCAGAGATTGATGGTACGCCGCTGATTTCTCTTAAAATAAAAATTATTCTTGAAACCCCCAATCGTTTCTAAGCAAATTTGGTCCCTTGATTTTTTCCATCCAATGTAAGGTTTTCTCTTAAAAAAATAAGAACCGTTTCTCTGCATGATCATAACAATATCGTTAATATGTATACATCACCATGCAGAGAAATAGTTTTTATTTTATTCGGTGAAAACCGTCGGACTAAAGAAATTCAAGAGATTAAATCTGCTCATAAATGAATACAGACTTAATTTTTTTTTTTACTTCAAGAAAAGTCAATGGCGTGCCACTGACTGTCCAATATTTAGGACTCTGTTAATTGGGTCGCCACTGGTTAAAATCGAAAATTTTTTTTGTGAAAGATGTCAAAAAATATCTAGTCTTTAGTTACCAATCAGTGACCACAACCACAGGATGTAAATGATTTTGTTAGAAGACTTCTTTTTTTAATATTTTTACTTTTACACTTTTAATGAAATAATAACATTCTTTAACAACAACAAGATAACTAATAAATTAAATAAATTAATAACAACCTTTGTGAAAAAAATGGAGCATAGATACTAGATAAATTGAAAATTATCTCCACCTTGAAGGATGCACGCTTCAGCTCTTTTCCGAATATTGTCGCGCACTCTTTGAAGTATACCTCCAGTATTTCTTATTAAATCGCAGGAAGCTCTTATACGATCCTTCAGCTCTTCTAAAGTGTTTACCGAGGTAAGGTAAACCAAACTTTTAAGATGCCTCCATAAGAAAAAGTCTATACTGTTTAAATCTGGAGACCTAGGGAGCCATGGTTGGGGTTACGGTTATTAAATATTCTCTCGCTGCAACGCTAAAGTGAGCGGGCGCACCGTCATGCATGAACTACATTCTGTTTCTAATTAAAATTGCTACTTCTTCTAGCAATATAGGCAAGTCCTCCAATTACGTAATTTCCAACAATTCCAGCCCAGACATTTACCGAAAATTGTTCTTGACAGTTAAATTCTACAACTGCATGTGTGTTTCCGTCGGTCCAAATATGGTTATTGTGTACATTTCTGATTGCGTTTCTGGAAAAGTTAGCTTCATCTGTAAACATTATTTCACGGTCAAACAAGGGATTATGCGCAATTTTCTGCAAAAGCGCAAGGGAAAGTCTCGGGGAAGTAACGCTTGGACCGGTTGAATATGATACGGGTACAATAGAAAATAGTGCAAAATTTTCAAAACCAGGGCGTGCGAGATATTCAGAATATTTCTAATTTTTTAGTACTAAGTTCAGGATTTGCATCAATCGAATTTAAAACTGATTCTTTCTTCAATTTCTGGAGTTCTTGGAGTCCGATGGGTCCTTTTAATTGATTATTTGGCTTCAAAGTAACTGTTTCAGTCAACCTTCTATATACATTTACAAATGTTCGGCTATCTGATATGACTCTATTAGGAAACCGCGCTTGATACAATCGCCTAGCTTCTGTCGATCTGTCATCAACCAAACCATACATGAACGCATATCTGCCAATCATTAGTAAAATCGGCCATTCTTTTTCAAAATTACAATGCTCGAATATTTTACACACCAGATTAATAAGACACGAAGAACTGAATTTAAGAACTGATGAACTGTCAAACAAAATAACGACAAACGCCTTGACAACAGAATTAATAATTCTTACAGTCACAGCCTACTAACAATGATAAGTAATAATTCTTTCTTAAGTAATTTTTTTTAATATTTTATTGAAAAACTTCCAAAATACGAAGTACGTAAACTCTGAAGTGTATTTTTGACATCCTTGTTCAATTATGCGCAGATTTGGTCTCTTGAATTTCTTTAGTCCGACGCGCGGTTTTCACCTAAAAAAATAAAATCTATTTCTCTGCATGGTGATATTGTCATATTAACGATATGATCATGCAAAACGGTTTTTATTTTTTTTTAAGCGAAAACCGTGCATCGGATTAAAAAAATCAAGGGCTAAAATTTGTTTAGAAATGATTGGGGATTTCCAAATAATTCTTGTTTTAAGAGAAATCTGTGGCGTACCATCAATGTCTGCCAAAATAGTCAGGTCAAATTCCGTACGAACGCCACTAGAGGAAATAAAAAAAAACGTGGTACATCAAGAAATGCCTCTTGATACATAGTACATGTATGCCAAATTTCATTAAATATCTACAATGGTATTACCGATATTAATAATAAATGATTTATTTTTGAAAACTTTACCACCCTGCACCTCAAAAGTTAAGACGTTTAGGACATACATTCATATGAAGTTTTCTTTAAAATGGACCAAAATCGTATATATATATATATATATATATATATATATATATATATATATAGATTTCCTCAGGTTTCCACGTATCACTCTTTATTCACACAAAGTTTCGGCAAAGTCACATTTGCCATTCTCAGGTCTGTAACTGTCGGCTCCTGCTTCTGATTACTCGTACTACACTTTTACCTGGCGTTTATTGCTCCTTATTTCATTTGTTGTAGTTTGTTTGATTTGGTTTATTTGGTAGCTTCACTTTCCCTTTTTTTGCACGAATATTATTGGTCCAAATTGGTTTTCGTTCTAATTCTGTTTTCCATGTTGCTGCTATTCACCATGTGTTATCTCTTGTGTTCTCGACTCCTAAGGCTTTCTTTATTATTCTTACTGCTGGGTGCTCCATGTTGGACAACGATCTTATGTTGTAAAAATTCATTCTGTGGTCAGTGCTTGTTACATGCTGCGCCAACGATGATGTTGATTAATTTTTCTTTGCCACGTTCCTTCTTCCTTGCACTTAATTTTCTATTTGCCTGGTCGATGTAAGACATGGCGCAATCTCTACAAGGGATTGCATGTACGCCTTGGTTCTCCAAATCGATGTAATCCTTAGGGTTTTGCAGTATTTTCGCTATTTTCTCTATCCGTTGCTGTTTTGATATATGGCAAGTCAGCGATGGATATTGGTAGGCCCTCACTTTCTTGAGCGGTCTTCTTTGATGGGCTGCTAATCCTTTAAGTATCATTATGTTTGAACCCATTATTAATTAGGGCATCTCTTACGTGTTTCAGTTCTTCCTTAATATTTTCTCGTCTTGGATCGACTGTCGTTATTACCGATTTCAGTTGTGCTGGATGGTGGTGTGAATCCGCATTTATGTGTCTGTCCCGATGTGCCAGCTTACGATATACCGTGTGTCCGAACTAGTTCTTTTCCTTTTTGCTTATTAGCACATCTAGAAATTGTAGTTTTCTTCCTTTTTCTTTCCATCGTAAACTGAATTTTTGATGGTTGATGTAATTCAAAAATTCTGTTAGTTTTTCTTTCCCGGTGCGCCAGATTACAAATTTGCCATCCACATATCTCAACAATAGAGTTGGTTTGTCCCTCGCTGATTTTAGAGCTCGTTCTTCAAATTCTTGCAGATTAGCAATCCCAGGTGGTAAAAACGGGGAGCTTATGGTGCTCCTTTCTATGTGTACGTATTTGCTTTGTACATAAAATATGTATTTTTAAGCAACGGCTCGGTTTATATATATATATATATATATATATATATATATATATATATATATATATATACCGGTGGTCGTAAAGAAAGGAATAAATTCAATATCTCGTAAAGCACAATTTTTCAAAATCGCTCGGACCCGTCGATTTTATATTTTTCAGGCATATTTTGCGAAAAAATTATACAGGGTGTCTCAAAAGATTAGCTAAAAATTTTTTCAAATTGCAACCAATTTTTATTGCATTTTGGATTGCCCTTACAATTCTAAACATTTGTCATGCAGCATGTGCTATACCTAAGTCCAAGTTTTGTAGTTATTCGCATTCAAAATTTAAAGATTGAAAAAGATCATGAAGGAAACGAAAATAAAATAATTTTTATAACGTTTAATTATATCGAAAACAAAGATTCGTAAACTTAAAAATAATTTTATTTCAGCAAATGTTCGAAATGTCCTCCGTTAGTCAACTGACAATAGCCTAATCGATCTACAAATTCCTGCTGCACATTTCGAACCATTTCGGGCGTTAGTTGACTAACGGAGGACATTTGCTGAAATAAAATTATTTTTAAGTTTACGAATCTTTGTTTTCGATATAATTAAACGTTATAAAATTATTTTATTTTCGTTTTCTTCATGATCTTTTTCAATTTAAATTTTGAATGCGAATAACTAAACTTGGACTATATACATGCTTGACATGTTTAGAATTGTAGCAATCCAAAATGCAAAAAATTGGGTTGCAATTTGAAAAAATGTTTTAGCTAATCTTTGAGACACCCTGATAATTTTTTTCGCAAAATATGCTGAAAAATATTCGACGGGTCCGAGCGATTTTGAAAAAAGTGCTTTACGAGATATTGAATTTATTCCTTCCTTTACGACCACCGTATATATATATATATATATATATATATATATATATATATATATATTCTATAACTGCAGTGCTTCTTCAACCATAACGTTGATAAATAGTGAAACCACGTCGAAGCTTACTAGCGGACTCCTGGCCAAAAAAATCCGGACAAAGTGGTTTAAATGGGAGAAAGTAAACATTACTAATAAAAATCATTTATTTATAACAATGAAAAGGTAACAATAGGAAAAATCATTAGTAACGGAAGTGACGGAAAAGAAAGTAACATTTTTCGAAAAATTAAACAAATAAAAAACGAAATTTAATTACACACAGTTGCCTGTTATTTAAGTTTCAACCCAATGTTAGTATGGGGTACAGTCACCCCTACGCCTGCGAAGGGTTTCAATACGCCTAGACATGCTTTCAATAAGGTGCTGAATCTGTTCTTGCGGCATCTGTTCCCATTCTTCATTCAACGCTATTCGCAGCTCTTGGATCGTTTCTGACAATAATGCCCTCTTTCTAATGTTTTGTCCTAAAATGTCCTATACATGTTCTAATGGATTAATGTCGGGACTAGAAGCAGGCGACTCCAAAACAGGGATTCCGATAATACTTAGGTAATCTTTGACAATTCGTGCAGTATGTGGACGGGCATTATCTCGCATAAATAAGAAATTTTCCGCACCAAAAGGGGCGCAGGGGACAACATGGTCCCCTAGACACTGTTGTATGTACCTGTCTGCTGTTAGTGTTCCATGTTCGATGAAGATTAACTCGGTGTGCCCGTTGAAACAAATACCTGCCCATACCATAACACCTCCGCCATCAAATGCCTTTCTGTGTGAAATGCAGCAAGCTGCAAATCGTTTCCTGGGTCTCCCCCATACAGGTTCGCGTTCTTCTGGAGATCGCAGGCAAAACAGTCCAGTTTCTGTGATCATCGGCAAATCTTATCCTGCTAACTCAATGAGCTGCTGTTAATTTTGGGCATGCTACTCGCTACGACTAGCGAGAACATTTGACGTTAAAAAGCGGTTCCGTAGTACGGATGTCCTTAAAAAAACGTTCATTACGCTTATCTCTGGAGGTGTTCTGCTTGATCCTAGTCTTCCAGTATATTCTCAAGTCTGACAATACTTCATAACAGCGTCATAAAAGGTACTTTTGCCAATATTCAAACGATTTGAAGTATACCGTATACTGCGACTATCTTCATGTAATGCCACAACTTTTGCAGTATCTTCGGGTCTCATTCTGACACAATTTGACAACACAAATGCAAAGTGATCTGAATTTATCAGAATAAAGTTGAAATTTATCATAAACGCAAACAAGATGCAAAACATCTGTTGTTAGAAAACAAGATAAAGCACGACGTTTTGCTAAACTCATAATTTTTTGTTTCCAAAGGTAACAAGATTAATTAGAAATACTGAAATTTTGTAAAGCTGATTTACGAATTGGAGTAAATACGTATTCTACTTCTTTTTTGTAAGTATATATATATATATATATATATATATATATATATATATATATATATATATAATCATTAACTGTATTTATTTAGTAAGACATTAACTCGAACGGGACCTGAACCCACTATAAGTTTGAATCGATTGCGACTTGCCTCCTCGACAGCTCATTTGGAAGAGATATGTACAGTTAATGATTATTATATTTAACTTCTGTTCGTTCATTAAAAACGATTTCTCTCTCTCTCTCTCTCTCTCTCTCTCTCTCTCTCTCTCTCTCTCTCTCTCTCTCTCTCTCTCTCAAGATCCGCCGTACTTCTAGTGCAAAATGTGCCGAAGCACCGTCATTTTTCGTTAAAACTGGAGGAACGTTCTGCAGAAGCTGAGGCAAGTCATATACAGGGTGTTCTGTTTACATATATGTTCTCGGCGGTACCCCGCTTTAATAATTCACCCTGTATAAGTCAAATTATTTTTGTCCTTAATTTAGCCTTAGATTTCACTGAATAATCACGCTACGCACTTATTATGATATATTATCATAATACAAGTGCTTGAAATTGGACTCAAGTGCGAAAGAAGTCTTCAGGACTAATCCATATGACGAAAGCAGAGTACGCTTTCGAAACGTCGCACTACAAAAACAAAACCTGTGGAAATACGCCGAACAACTCGACTAATATGAGACCACAACTGCAAAACACATATAATACAAATCAAGTTGTCTTAAGCACCACAAATTTTCACTATTGGTAATCAATCTTATGTGTAAACTGTTAAGGGAACCAAAGATTGAAAACCTCACTTTTCAAGTAATAATTAATGGATTGTTGAACTATAGCTGTTCAGATTAACAGTGACGGTTTATTGTAATTAACAATAACATTTTAGATTTTGCGGTTTGACTAAAGCTATTCATTTTGATATAAACCAATTTTTATTCATTACCAAAATAGTTACAGTGGCATTAATTTTAATGAATGCGTTCTGCCCAAAAAGCGTATAACCACTATTATTAAAAAATCTATACTTCCACTTTAACCAATACATTTATAAATCAAGTGATTTACAAAGTAAGATTTATATCTGTTAGCTTTTAGCGTAGGTAATTTATAACTATAAAAGATAATACCTTAAGTACTTTCAAACTAACCTAATATTTCTATGTATTCAGTTTTAATGTGTTTTTATTGTTACAGGGTACGAGTGGAATACTACGTCAATGAAAATACATTTAAGGAACGACTGCAACTATACTTTATTAAGAATCAAAGATCTAGTAAGTATCTTTTTACTCTTACACATTAAGTAGTCCCTGCATATCACTTAACGTTTTAGAGAAAGGGGTTAAAATTAAGTTGTAGTGGGTAATAACTAATATCACGAGTTTCCCGCTCGGAAATTGCATATCTTAGAAGGAAACATCCTATTTTAAAAATCTAGGTGAATAACCCACTTATTGTATAAATAGCTTTAATCTAACCTCACTTTACGTACTAAAAATGGAAATTCTGACGTGGTTTAGTGAAGCGTAACACTATTGATTATCGGAACCTTAACGTAAACACATGAAAGTTTATGAACTCGGCTTACTATTTTGTTTTATCTTTCTCAGAGTAGGTCAGTTTCGTAGACCCTTTATATGCACCTAATCCTCTAAATTTAATGATAACCCACATAAATTCTAGTTAAAAATTTGCGACGTATCTACCATTGCCGGATATTTTTATTGCCTTCGTTTATTTTTATTGGAAATGTATAAATTATTATCGCTATTCCGCTATTCATTTTTAATGTCAATTATAATTAGTTTTTAATAATGAAGGAGGAAAAAGTTTTAATGGGTCTTTAATTTTTTTATACGCAAGGTTGTAACTCCAAAGCAATTAGTGGTAAGGATAAAGATGGTAAGGTAAATTTAAACAAAACAGGGAAATAGTAAATTAAGGTCGTTAGAAATAAAATGTTTTTGCTTTTTTAATTTTATAATAAAAGGAAAATGTTATTTAATTGCTTAGGTACGTAAATTACAGTTACATTACACCATCTATTAGGTTAATGTAATAGCTTAACAGTATTAATGTGAGCAGTATTGATGATACGAATAATACAGACCTCGCTTATAACGATACGATAAGAGTTTAATACATGTAAAGCTATCCCATACATGTTCTCTATATCTAGATAAGTAAATAACACTTCCTGTTTGTCAAAAATATCCCATACATGTTCGTTATATCTAGATAAGTAATTAACACTTGTTATTTTAGTATATAACAATATGATTTGCTGAATCTTACTTTTGTATCAAAGCAGTTGTAATTAGTTACCTTAGTTTCTTGATTAAAGTAACAGAAGAGCAATCATTAATTAATTTTATAGATTTAGGTACCGAAAATGTTAATGCAAAATCGTGACATTATGGCCAAGTCTTTTCTGAAGATGCGGGAATATCGATGACCTTAATAGTATCATCCATTTTCTTTATACGTTTACGGTAGCAACGATATACACAACATTGAACAGGCGGCAGTATTAATGACATCGTTTATATTTTTAAACCCTTACTAGGAGTGTGTGGAATGTAAATGCGTATGGTTTTGCTTAGCTATGTGATTTTTTGTAAATTCTACTCAACAATGAGTGTTAAAGATCCTTATAAATAAGATGAAAAGATTTAAAATACGTAATCTACGCCTATGCACGACAAACTGCGTAAACAAATAGGTTTTATACTAACAATGTACACGAAAAATGTAAACACGATTTGTGCTAAAATTTTATTGGCAATAATCTTTGATATACCAACTCTAACGAAATTGAAACAAATTGCAAATCTTTCTGATAAAAAAACTTCAAGTTTTAAATATAGTGGCTCGTCTCGTTTTGATCTTTGTTTACGCATTAGTTTTATCAACATAACTTAGCCTAAATTTCAAAATATCTACAATTGCAGTAATTTGTCTTACTTTTAGAATAAAACTGCGAATAACGCTACTGCATTTTATTATTTTTTTGTTTACTGTACTTTTTCTTATTTACAAAATTTAAGCGCGTCATTGCTTAATCAGGTCACCAATTTATTTCATTAGGAGTGCTTTTTATTTTGGAAACACGTTGCATTTGTAAAAATTATGGATGTTGTCTGCGCCGTCACAAATCACTAATTTTGATGTTTATGGAGAGTTCATGGTGAAAATGGTGTAACTTATCTAGAGAAATTTTATGTTACTGGATTTGTTCAATCCATCGAATTAGTTCACATATCTTATTTCTTGAGATAAATTCTTGGTTAATTATCTTAAGTGTTATTTGAGACGGATTCATAGAATAAATTTAAAAGGTTGGTTAGAGCACATCTGATACTGTTTATTTGTATTTGTGGGCCGAGATCTAGACACCAACGGAAATGCTGTTTATCAACTGCTAATGGTTGTTGGCACTACTAGTCGCTGGAATTTTGCCCTACTAAAAGAACTCTACCTTCTTAAACGTATCTGTTACCACGCAACCTACAGTTCTTCCGAGAAGATGTGAATTGGTTACCTTGGCAAGGTCTAAACCCGCACGTTCTTGTGAAGGGCAAGCCTCAAATTATCCAACAACCGAAGACGCTGATATTTTTCTATTCTAAAAACTTTCTTTTTTAGCCATCACCTATGTTAAAAGAATTTACTATAAAGACCAGTATATATAATTTTAATTGAGTAAACATTTCATTAAGTTCCTAGAAATTAAGTCAGCTATAAAGGAAAATACCCCTGTTTTAAGGGCCAAGTACTGATGTATTTTGCTTTACGCAACTGGTCGAGGATTTCTTGGATATAAGGGAACGGGTAGACATCTTATACAGTGAATTCATTTATCTTTCGGTAATCGACTCTATGTTGCTGATATTCTGTACGACCGAATTTCGCGAATAATGTCTGTTTGACTAGTGGAACGTTTGGTAATAAAGTAGTACGATGAATATTTTTAGTTCGCCTTTGTAATCGTAAAAATTGTCTAATTTTCGTTTTAAAAGGTCAGTGAGCAGGTAGAGTTGGATCTCGTGCGAACTATGAATTCTTCCAACACCGGTAAAAATTGAGGATCGTCGTAACGTTCTGCAGCTTTGACCCTCAGTTTTAGAGTTTGTTATGAATTTATTTGTTCAATTGGAATTGATGGGGGAAGGGGTCAAAACGGAACCGGAAACTAGGATTCCGCGTTTTTTAAAACTTTGGTTATTTCGGTACCACAGCAAGTTATGCTCTTTCAGGTGTTCGAGGAGTGATTGTTTTTTGTTACCCACTCTTAGAAGGAAATGGACTCGCTTATCCCATCGTATTTTACTCCCTCGCTTTCTGATTCTGTCGCATATTTTAGTTCTTGTGGTCTAGGCGGAAACTGGGTATTTCGCTGGTGTTTGGGTGGGAGTTATTTCCGCAGGATTTATCACTCCTCCCGATGGAATCGTAACTCGGCCTTATGCAGTGTACACATATATTACCAGATGAGCTCGACGTACTTAAACTTTCCCGACAGCGTCCGGTTTGTATTTGCTGGCATCTCTAGCTAATTCCTCCTTTTTTAGGTGTTAAATCAACCCAACTTTTGTGTTTAATCCTTCTATCAGTCTGGGTGACGATTAAAGTGCATCAAGCTCGCGAAAGGTCGCTCATGGAATTGACTTTCGGGAGAACGGTCAAGAAAACAGGAATTTCTGAGCAGACTTCGTAAATAAAATAACATATTAAAAACGGAAACATACATTAATTGGATGTTAATATAGCTTGATTTTGGAATTGTCTAATGATGGAACAATAGGGCATTGGATGTCTCTCTCTTTTGTCCGGTGTATTTTTATATACATGTAAGATATTAAACCATGCAAGTGAGATCGTACACTAAACTGTCGGGGAGAATCAGTCAGGAAGGTCTTTGAGTTGCAAGATCATAAGTAAGATTCCGTTCTCGGAATTTCTTTTTGTTAATATGCTGATTCTTAAGTCAGTACTTACTTATGTTAGTTTATTAGTATCCTTTTTCGTAGACTGTTCAAGGGTCCTTCTCCTCTTTAGCCCTGGTCATTCTTTTCTTTGTGGTGTTTTCTGTTATTGTATAGTTTACAATCATGAGTTTATTTTTTTGGTATTAACAAAAAAGAAAAAATGTTTTGATTTTGTTTGAATATGTTATTCGGTGTGTTGTTTAGTTAGGTTTAGTGTGCTTTGTGTGGTTAATCCAGTATCGTTTGCCAGGTATCTTGTGAAGTCGTCCAATAAACGGGGTGATGTGGAGGGCATATGGAGTATTGTCCAGGGATTCTCCTCAGGAAGGTCGTCAAGGAGTTGTGTTATAATTTCGGGGGCGTGTAAGGATCTCTCTTGTCGGGACTGTGTCGCCGAAAATTCTTTTGTATTTCTTTGTAATAATAATTGAAACTTTCACTCTTTATTTATTTGTAATGTTTGTATTCTGTTTGTGATAGATGATATGTTTGCATGTTGTGTTGTGAGGTCGTTAGGGTACCTGAAAGGCAAACTGTGTATACGTCTAAGTATTCGGCGTTCACAGGAGGCGGTAGAGGAAAGCTGATTATGGTTTATGTTTATGTACATGGGTGCTCGTAAATCCATAACAGGGCGGATGTATGTTTTGCACGTAGATCCTTTCTTTACTCTACATGAATTAGGTATTCCTTTTAATGGGAATCTTGTAACATTAAAAGCGGCTGCCAAAGTATAAACACTAAAACTGGGCCAACTTTTAACATTATAACAAAAGCGATGATGTAATAAACAATTTGTAATTGATCGAATAATTTTAATTAATAAAAAAAATATTACCAAATATCAATCGCTACTGTCGTCGGCTCAATCGGTAGATGAAGATAAGGGAGAGCTCTAATATGCTGAGTTTAATTAACATACCTGAAATACTGCATGCTTCTCATCAGCTTAATTATTTTGACTTATACTTAATTAATAAGAAAAATATGTAATGTAAATAAAAACAATAAATTGATACCTCGGGCGCCAAGCTATTTTTAAATATACGTTATTGGAACAGCTAAACCAAGTTTGTTAATAATAATAATACAACATTAATCAAAATGAAAATAAAATTACAAGGCACACTAACGTTTATTTAATAATCAATTGTAATGGAAAAGGTCTTAAATCTATTCGTTAATTACTAAAAAAAATCATACCTTTGAACAGTTCTGTATATATTTTATTACCGCTGGTGACACATGAAACGGAACGGTCAACTAGATGAAATTATTATAGCATCATTGTGGTGCAATCTCCAGATATAAGGTTACCAGCCACACCCCACTGGAATTATCTTGATAATTTATTCTTAATAATTCGAATCCATAATAATTAATGCATTACTTTGAAGTTTTTAGTATGTAAAAAAAATTGCGATTTATGATGTAAACCAAGTAAAATAAGGTATTTAATAAAAGTGGTACTTTTTAAAAGTAAAAAGTAAAAAAAAGTAAAAGTGAAAAAAAGTAAAAGTGCCTAAAAAAAGCAAAGGCTTTAGTTTTAGCTATAATGAAAAAAAATAACTTACCATCTACCGATGGCACTTTACACTAAAATTTAGGGAAAATTTCCCACAACTACATGCTTCATGCTATTACATTTAGCAGCAAGTGAATTGAAAAAGAAAAAAGGCTAGTTATTACGCATTGCGCGGCTTTTAAATGATCAGAATACCATTTCTAAGGAAAGGGAACTATAAATCTTTATGAAATATATTCACTTAAAAAATATGTACTAATAAGATATGCAATTTAAGTTGCCTACCTCATACAAAACTTAAAAACTTTTTTTATATTTACTACTAAATGAATAAAAGATCTAAAATTAAAGTATTATTTAATACAACTTGAAAAAAAGGTTGTTACAATCTCATACTATTTGTTATTAACGGTAGATTGGCTAGTTTTACTATTAGAATTTTTATGCGATTCTACACAGAATTACGATTCAATAAAAGGAGCCATTTGATACTTCAGACCAGCCGCTCGAAAAAGGATATTTGGATTCAAGATTACCAAAACTAAGTGGAATTTGTGTTATATACTCTCTCTAAGTGTTTGCAGTTAATGCTCTAGGTAAAGTTCTAAAATTTAGTTAAATTTTAATTCGGTGTTATTAACAAACAAAATACACCCACGTACCACACAAAATTAAAAAACATCGAGCGCGTTTCGATAGCTAGGCTATCATCATCAGCGATCGACAAGCACCGAACGCATTTTGATAGCTACGGTATCATCATCAACGGTGGACGGTTTTATTCTTTACGAATGTAAACCATTTGGTGATTAGTATTTCCTACCCGACTCTACAGTTGGCATTTTAATTTCGTTGTCTTAATTTGCTCTAAGTCGGTCAGATACTCTGGCATTTCTTTATTTGAGGGGTAAACAGGTTAACGGGTGAATCTGATAGCCTCTGTGGATACTTTATGTGTGCGTTTATGCTTGGATTTGGAACTAACTATCTCGTTACTTTCTTTCTACACTGCTCAGCACCTATCACTTGAGGTTGCTACTAATCTAAAAAGTGTTCAGCGTTATTCTGCAATACTATGGTCGCGCCATGTTCTAGATTGTGCCCCATGCACTTACTAGTAGCTATTGTTTTTATCTTAGCTAAGAACTCGCGCTATCCTTTGTTGATCTGAGCTAACGTTGAATCCCTAGTAGATTTTTAGGCTGCACGTTGGCTACTTGTAACCGGCAAAATTGGGCACATTGACTGGTTTGCACGTAACAAACAACGTGAGAGTCGATATTTTTTTAATCATTTGGCTAATGCTGTCGGTGTAAACCATATCATAAGCATTACACAAACAAAATGTACGCAACAGGCCATATAACAAATCTAACGTACGAGTGATATCAATGATATAAAGAATTATGGTTACACACTCGCACTCGCCAGTATACACGTATTTACCAACCCACTAATATACACTACATATCGCTCACTCGGACCTACTCACACGCATGCACACACTTACGGGTACTCACACACGTACACATTCAAGCGCTCACTCACTCGTTCATATGCATGCGCACATGCACCCACACTTATTCATTCATCCACACTTGCAGGAACAAATTCGCACACATCCCCATACACAAACATACTCACACACATACCCACGCCCAGTCTCTCTCCATCTCTCTCCCTCATTCACACACACGCACACACGCACACACGCACACACACACACATGACCGATAACACGTACGCACGCACACGTACAAACGATCACACGCGCGCTTATTGCGTACATTCTCAAGCACATACATATAGAAGAAACACACATAGGCACACATACTCGTCGTGCATTAATGGTCACAGATACATACGCACACATACGTACACACGCGCGTACGTACCCACACATTCACAAGTGCACATAAACGCACACACACGTACGTACTCACATAAGACACACTCAAACACACTCACACTTACATACATTAACGATCTCACGTATATACGCATCCGTACCTACACAAACACGTATGAACACACGATCACACGCCTGCTCATAGCATACATCCTCACGAACACACACGGGCGCGTCCGCTTACTTGCACACATACTCGTGCATTCGTGGCCACAGGTACATACCATCACACATACGCACCAAACCAGATGCGCACACGCGCACTAATATACACACGCATTTTACTCACACCCGCTAACACGCTTTCACGTACACAAACGCGCATTCGTATCCACACACATGCACCTACTTAATAAAGTAGTAGTAGCAAGTGAATAATATGGATTATCTATAAATCCAAAAAAAAAAACCAAGTATATGGTAATGAACAAAACAGCGAGAATATTAAATGGAAATCTTTCAATAAGCAACGAGCCCCTAGAGAAGGTAGAAAACTACACATATCTGGGTACTGTAATCAACAAAAACAACAATTGTTCGGAAGAAATAAGATCAAGAATAGAGAAAGCAAGAGCAACTTTTGTTAAAATGAAAACGGTATTTTGTGCATGAAATCTTAGTTTAGAGAAAAAAACGAGACTACTGAAGTGCTACGCCCTCTTTGCACTATTTTACGGGATCGAAACATGGACAATTAAGAAAGCAGATGTGAAAAAGTTAGAGGAGTTTGAGTTGTGGTTATACAGAAAAATATTAAAAATATCGTGGACCGAACATGTAACTAACATAGACGTGATGAGAAGAATGAAGAAAGAAACCGAAGTTCGAACAATACAATATCTCGGACACGTAATGACAGGCGATACATACCATCTGCTCCACGTAATAATACAAGGGTGGAGAAGCGTGGGAAGAAGAATACATTCATGGAATGGTTTAACTGTACTACCAGCCAATTATTTAGATCAGCAGTATCAAAAATAAGAATAGCGACGATGATTGCCAACCTTCGTAACGGAGACAGCACCTAAAGAAGAAGAAGAAGAATGTAAATGGCTTGAAAGTAATTTAACACTAGAAATACGCCATAACTTATTTACCTATAAATACGATACCGGTTAAATTGAGAATTGCATTGCAAAGGTAAAATAATAAACCCAAACTCTGAAAATTTTTTATTTTGAAGATACTAATACATAATGAGAAATTAAATACACCCTGAATATATAATTTCTTTAGTTATAATGCGAACGCCTTTCCCACATACTACTTCGTTACAGATTTTGCAATTGGCTTCTGATTTATCGGCACATTTTTTAGTTTGGCATTGCATTTGCTTGTTTATTGATTGCGACCCATCTTGTTGATATGTAGCGGATATTCTTGTACGTACGTACTCACTCCTGGTTCATGGGCGAGTTTTAAAATATATTTCCGACGGCTTATGTTTTCGTTAGTACATGTATGGTAAATTATCCATGAATTTACTGCTGCTAAATCAAGTATGTTGAAAAATACTTGTAGAGACCATCTCCTAGAAGACCATTTGGTTGCATAATTCTTTGCCATTTGGTCCAAAACATCTACCCCATATTTAATATTTTAGAATTTTACGGTTTCTGGTAGTTTCTTCTGTCCCTTATCAGTCGTTGAAAATGTATGGATACTACTGAGAATGCACACATCTACGGTTACATTCTTCCCCTTTTTTAGAATGGGTTCCAATAATTTCATCACAATATGTTAAGATTATAACATATTAGTTGATTTGGAATCGTGTTTAAGCAAGTAAGGAAATCGATTGAACATATATTTTGTTTCAACGTCAGCTGCAATCAATTATTATTCATATATTAGGTGAATGGACATCTGGCTTTTGTAGAAAATAGTTGTTCATCAATTGTAATGTTTGTTTCTGGTTTATAGCACATAATACTGTTACTCACAAATTTATTCCATACTTCAGATACTGCAGCAAACTTATCAGATTTTGACGATCTTGGCGAGTTGATTTTAAGTAGAATCGAATAAATCGCTTTATTTGGTTGAATTTATCTCTGGACGTTGTATCATAAAAGAAATTAGACACCCATGTTTTGTTTCACAATTGATACACTGGAAAGTTTTTAGCGCCATAGATCTCACGAGTGTCTAATTCTTCCAAAGAAGTTGTCCATGGACTGCCACCCAATTGTCTACTTGCTTCAGCTTTAGTACACTTTCTAATATTAGGCATCAGGGAATTGTCAATAAAAAACCTCCAAGAACTTGCACAATGTTTCATTTAGCATATCCGGTTGGCCCAGCTTCGTCTTGAACGTAAAGTGCCTAACCAAAATTGCTGATTCAATGTGTACGAGTATTTATACTTACTAATTTTTCGAAACTTCCAGGTAGTGGGTAGTTACTGAAAGTAGCATTATTGGAAGCTATTTCACCTCTTGGAATGTTAATAGCGGTTAATATGAATGTTGAGAAATTTGTTCTGAGTAAATAATTCAAATCTCTCTCTTCTTTTACCTTCTTTTGTTTTCTTTCCTGTATTACCTTTGTGTGATTCCTCTACGGAGGTCTCCATCTTGCTGGGGGGGAATCTGTAACGTGTCAAAATCTATATCGGATCTTTTCGTATCGACTTTATAATTTTCTGTTTATTGTTCTAAAAACAAAACAAAAATTTATCGGTAGATTAAATATCTACGGATTACTCGTTCCTTATTTCGCTAGAATAATGTGTCTAAATTTTTTGTATCTACTTACTATTCGGTTTTTAGAACAGTTTCAAATAAACCTACTAGTGCCACCTATATAATGTACGTGGGTTCTGGTTAGTTTCATATTCATACATTTAAAAAGGGAACTAGCTGAATTACCACTAGATGGGGGTACTCTTAAATAAGTATATTTTACAAACAATTCTTTATTGAAATACATATAAATTTGGTTTTGGCAACAAAGATTTTTGATAAGAACATTTTGGGTTGAATAATTTCTTCCTGAAGCGTGCTTCCTTTTTCAAGCAGCCATTGTTGTGAAGTGGATATATTTTGAGAAAATCTCTCTTTTGATGTTTCGTCTATGTTTAATCATCACTTTTATAAGGTAATTTTCATATATAATGTTTTTCTACTTTGTAAAGTAATATAATCACTATTGATGCGGATTTAAGGAAATATTACTTGCACACACAACTTAGTAAGTTTGTTCTGATTCTTTCAATTTCATTGTAATTAGAATCTCTCTTTCAGGCTTAATATACGATAATTCAATACTGTTTCTTAAAAGAATTATAATTTAACCAGGTCGTGTTAAATCATCACATAGAGCTCATCTGCGATCTACAGAGGTAAAACAACGTTATATGAATAAATTACTATTATATCCCTTGTCTTCTTTCTAGCTTTTCTTTATTGGTGTGTTGAGATTATACGTCATGTACCTTTGCGCCTCGCTTTTGTGTTTGGCTACGGTGTTGTCTTAATTGGGACTACTAGTAGTACTTTTGTCTCGTTATTGTAGTAAGCTGCTTTTGCTCACAATAATAATTAAACGGTGGCTTAATTTTACGCGGGACTAGCTTCAATCGGGATTTTTTCTAAAAATCGGGGGTGGGTTTAGGATACGGTATTTAAGTCAACTCAACGCTGTTCACAGTGAATAAATAGCCTACAAAATAGTTTCATAATATATATTATTATTGGGCTCCTGCTGCGTGGCTTCTCTAGACGGCTAGGTCCCGATCACTCAGTCCTGGTACGCTTCTGTAGACATATAAGTTAAGGTTATTTGACTGTAGCCGGATTATGAACGAATTAGGACGAAAGTAGCCCCTTTAAAATTATTTAAGAAATTTCTCTATTACGGTCCTGACTAACGGAAGCTGGAATAGGGCGCCAATAGAATACGTTATCGTTCTTACATACAGTATTAAGTCAACGACCGGCGTGCGTTCACATGTAGGTCATAGAAGAAAATCGATATTACTGGCGTTACTGCGCATGTCGTGTTCACGTTGGATGACTTCGGTGTTTAGTATCAAGGTAAACGTTGCTTTGAATGTATTACTCCACAGGATTTATTGAACGCGTTTAGCTACCAATTAGCCTTGAGGGTTTATTTTATTTACCACTTTTAGTTATTGATACTCTCAACAATTACAATTAATTACTTAGGAGCGCGTTTATATTATCTATGATACGAAAGGGTATTATGTTAAAGTGAAGACATCGCGTTTCTTAATTTAAACACGTCTCATTTTTAATAAGTTTACGGCAGAAAGATTACGAAGGTTCTTCCGTATTCGTTTAATTATTATAGTTCGGATTTAATATCAATTGAGAGTTTCGTTAAATTTAACCAAACGTACATGCGTTGTTTTATTCCCTATATTGAATATTTTACGCGTCTAACTGTTAATCCAAAAAGTTTACCTATTCGTACACCAGTTAGTTTTAATAACCGCGGAAACTAAAAGTAAAGTGTTTTGTAATTTGAACACGTTTTATATTCACTAACTTGAGGATCTACTTACAGCGATTCTAACCGGGAAAACTCGTAAGTTTAAATAATTATGCAAATTTTTCAACGGACTAAAGGTTTATTAGGTATTCACTTATTTTCGTTCTTGGTAAGAGCTAAGTTTAATCGTTCTACACAAACTCTCGTCTGTCGGGGACGTTGTCACAGCGCCGGATGTTATTTAACAAGCGCTTCTTGGGCAGGTCGCGGAGAGGCTTCTCAGGCAAACGATCGCGTCGGTGCGTATCTCTAGGTGTCTCTTTCTGGTCAGGTGTGCTAGGTGTGCTGAGTGTGTAAATGAGAAAACAGTCCAAAGTCTGGGAATAACCCGAGTGATGCTGTTGGACTGCGTTCTCCGGGGTGTGATAAAAATAGATTGAGGGCCCTTTTGTCACATAAGTAAGCAAAAGATGCATACAGGGCGTTAATCCCGTCTCCACCGTTTGACTACGTGTAGATATCTATGGAAGTTACCTCCAGGTTCTACAGCCTGTCGAAGCAATGTGTGGGGAAGAGGTCGTCAGGCTTTACACCCTGTCGAAGCCACTTCAAATGTGTGTACTGTGAATGTAAGATAGCTTTCGGTCTTTACAGTCCGTAGTCTATCTAGGTGTCTTGTAAAATGTGCTTGCACTCAACTCACGTACTTTCAATCTCAGAACACGGCGGCACGCAGGTAATCACGAGGAGCTGGTGGTCAGGCCGCTTAGTAACGCGACGGTTTTAGGATAATCGTAATCGGTGATCAGCAGGCGGCGTACACGACGGTTCAGGCTAAGCGCGCGCGAACTAGGTCGTGATCTCCCTGTTTCGGTATCGCGTCGAGGTTTTTAAAGAGAATGCGCGAGGGCGGATTCTGTTCGCCATTGGCTGAGGGTTCTCTGACGTAAGGGCAGTTGATGCTTTTTGATACCTACGTCGGAGGGGAATTAAAATAATTATTTGTTGTGCAATCTGTTGAAATATTATGCAATTTTACGTAGCTTGATTACTTCAGGGCAATTAACAAATAATTCATTGACAAAATTTTAGTCAAGTCAGGCTGGATCTTTACATCGTTGATGTTACATTGTCACTGGAGATTACGATGATGGAATTTAAGCAGTACTAAGGCTCAAGTATTCGTCAACACCAGGTCAGATTATTCCATTATCGCATGTACTAACAATCATTGTATTACTGAGTTTACTTCCTAACCTGTTATACGTTATACGCTGCTTTCAGCAGGGATCACTACAGCCTTTACAAAAATTTAAAGTAACCATATTACAAAGTAATTTTAATGAATTGTTTGCTTTTGTTGCAATTCCTTTGTCACATCGACATCCGTAATCCAGTTAACTTTCGGAAAGATATCACTAATGTAGAACTGTTATAATTTAATCAAACCATTGACTAATATTTATTGAACACATTGTAACCAAATTTAGAGTAATTATTAATGAACTTTTACATAAAACAACCAGAGTTGTGTTATTATTTAGCATCAATCTTTGGTACTATTTTAGCTACTATTTACACTACCGTGCGCAGTAGCGGAAACTCAAAGCGTTGTGTTTATACCGGTTGTATATTTCGTATTATTTATGCATGTAGGTCAAACGTCAGCGCGGGACTGTGTTATTTTAAATTACGTTTGTTAAATTTTAAGTACAAATTTTCTGTCATTGAGGATAAGAGTATTCAAATCATTAGGATCTAATTCTACTTGATTAGTTACTCGTACTTACATGCATGCTAAGATTAATACATTGATCTGAACATCAAAAGGGGATTGTGTTTTGCTATTGTAAAGGCAAGTTGGATTGTTACCTTTCTGAATTCAGCTATTGCGGTTGTATGTATTTATAAATTTTCCTTTTCATGTTTACGTTCTAAAAGATCTTTCAGCGAACCAGAGAGGGACATTACGTTCTTTTATTGGTATATGTAAATTAATTAAAGTTGAGGTTATCACAAGTAAAATATCGCGACTTGCCCTCGTCAGTATTAATATTGATACCTGTGTTCAATTATGAAGTTTCACTATTTCTTATGGTGATATTAGGATAATATATATATATATATATATATATATATATATATATATATATATAAATATATATAAATATATACATATATTATCCATTGTTGGGAAATTTATAAATAAATTCCGCTTACTGAGGGAACGTCCCTTTATTTTCTAGTCCTGTCGCTTCCCTGATTCAGGCTTTACAGGGTGTTTCTCTCAGGAAATGATACCGACCTGGTAGCGTAGTGGGGGTCACGATCTGCTCAGCATTCGAGAGGTAATGGGTTCGATTCCCGTTACCGTCTACCTTGTATGAGGTTTTTTCAGGGGGTTTTCCTCGTGCACATATAGCGGCATGGTCCCTGCGTATATGCACACCATGTGCGGCTACTTAGGCGAATGATGGGGTAGTATTTTCCCCTCAGAACCCTAACTCCGTTCCTTCCGATCCTATCCTGACCACACCCATCCTTAATCCCACCATGCATATATACGTAATGTATGTATGCTGAGAATCCATGATTGTGGGTGAAGGAGCTCGGCAAGCTCGATCAGTCCGCCCTCCCCCTTGGGGAGGGAATGAAATACGTTGCCTTTTCCTTTTTCTTTTCAAGAAATAATAATTTATTTTCTCTTTCTTTAAAGCTTGTGGCGCCCATCCAAGTGCTCTGCAGTCTCAAGACTGTTGGCTGAGTTACTAGTCGAGCTAACTAACTTCATTCAATTTTATGTGACGTGGTAGGTTAGACACGGGGCAGAGGGTATAAAGAAAGTGGCGAAAGTCCGTCTTACGCTTTAAGAAAATACTATGCAATGCTCGTTTAGTAGTCTGTTCAGTGCATTTTGCCTCCTGGTATGGCGCAAAAATATCGAGTTTTAACGATGCGAGAAAATTTGCAATTTTGCAAAATAGTGAGATTTTAAATTATATTTAAAATAAAATTTTTATATAGATTCCTGCCCCTTAGTATGGGAAATTAAAAACTTGGCTAGGTTTTCTAATGCAGTATTATAGAGGTTATTCTACTGTGTTGTTAAACACGCAGGGGCCAAGTTAGTAGTTGATAACAATTAAGAAGTAAAATTTTGCTCTGTCCTATATTTAGTTTTACCTAACTAAAAGAACACTTTATCAATAGTTGGTTCCACCGGATCACGCAAATGCATGTAACAAAATGATACGTATCACATGAAAATGTTATAATCATTTAGGATGGTCGTGGGATTCGTGCAACACGGAGGATATGGCGATATTGACGAATTAAGCAGTCGTTGACAAGAACCAGAATTAGGTTACTCAAATGCAACAGAACTAGAGACGATATACTCTTGAAATGCTTCGAGCAATACGATTCCATTGTCCAATATTTTATATGTCTTAGTCGAGTCAGACTCGGTACGCAACGCGATAAGTAAAATTTTTTATCTTAATCTTACAGTTCTGCTCTAGATCAGACGTTGGTGTTTTATATAAAATCCTGCTCCCAAAGTAAATTAAGGTTTTTTTTTAAATCAAAATTGTAAAGACTCATTCTACACAAGAACAATACATATAGTAATCTACTTTTATCGGAGTCTTTGTCAAAGAGAAACTTAAATGTTTAGATAAATTGAATCTATTTTCCATTTAATGTTGCTCTACGCTTATTAATGACGCCCACAATCCATTTAGGACGATTCCATTTACTTTTTTGTCAATTTTACTAGACAAAACCTCATATATATATATATATATATATATATATATATATATATATATATATATATATATATATATATATATATATATATATATATATATTGAAGAAAGAGAGAAAAGTTTTGAATTTGGTAGATGAGTTGTTATCCCACTTACAAGAAGGTCATTGTCGAAACAAAGGGGCACTTGATTAACCCTTCAATCATGTGATAAAGTGCTTTTGATCGCTTAATAATGCGGTTATGCAACAATGAGTGAGCTTGCACACTTATTTAACGTATTAAAAATTTATTAATATAAAACCTTTTGTCGAAAGCTTCAATCTCGGTCATCTAAATCGACTTTGTAGCAATTTTCTAACAGCTTTCCTTTTTGTTGCAGGTTTAAGGATACGGATAGCAAATTTATTTTTAAAACTTCTATCATGCCTCTTGTACATAATAAGGGTGATAACAGATCACAATCCCACATACGCAACTTGGTAAGTACTATTTATTATTTATTTTTAATTTCCTTCGCATGTTTTCGTTCATTGTCATAAATAAAACTCCTTTGCGTATTAATAGACATGGAAAATAATCAATACGATCTGAATATAAACTTGATATATCTAATAATACTATATTTAAGGGGTGTGACTAAACCCTTGCTATTGTTAGTGTCACATTGTGCTTAAAGAGTAGCTTTTGATGAATATTACTTGCTTAATGACTTATGGGAATACATTATATTAATTAAATAGACAATTACTGAAGTGCTAGACATTGAACTTCATCAACCCATTTTTTACGCATGAAAAATTTAATGTGGAAAAATGTATGGAATGCTTTACTTTATTATACATGTTTTATTAATATTTAGTTAACAAATAATTTACTTTAACAAAAACACTTTACTTGTTTTAATGTTACTTCTTTACACATAGACGATTCAGTATTCTGGAAGTTTGGTAACTTTGGTAATTTGTGCATTTATCAGATTTCACTTCCTTTCCTGGTTTTTATTAACGTTATCGTACGCTATTTAACATCGATAGGTATGTCTGTTCCATTTTTTTCTATAGTAAGTAGTATAGCTGTCTCTTTTGGCTTAGTTTATGTACGTGAGAATGAAAGATAGCAACAGAAAATTTGCACGACAGTGACAAAAACGATTAAGGGTTGATTGGGAAATCTTATAAACAACAGGTCCAGGTCAATAAACTTTGTTCAAGCCTATGAACTTTAATCGAATGAATGAACTTCATAGGAGGTATTGTCAAGCTCAATAAACTTACGGAAGATTAACAAGCGTTATTGCACGATTCTCGAAAGTGCTTTTAGTTTTTTGAAAAGATATATTTTAGAAAACGTCTGAGTGTATTGGTAATCTTGTAGCAAGCAGATATCCGTTTAGGATAAACAGGTACCTGTTTGAGGTAAGTTGACACCAATTTGACATTATCAAATATCCGTCTTCATAAAACCTGCTAGGAGTAAAAAACGGCCCTTTCTTGGAATTTTTGTGAATAACCGTTTACCTGTTTGCTACAATAAGAGGTTTAATGCACATATCCTGCAAACTGGTATAATTTTACCCCAAACGGGTGTTTTTGGCTCCAAAATGGTGTTTTAGTAAACATAAAAGCATTTTTGAGAAATGTGTATCAAAAGTATGTGGATCTTTCAAAAACTATTGACCTCTGTAAAAGTTTGTTCATCCCTATAGGGTTTATTGACCTTGAATTACACAGTTTATCCCTCTCTTTTACTTTTATGAAAATTTTCTGTTTAAGCCATAACCAAAACAGATGTTTACTTTTTGAAAATATTGTACCATTGTAAAGACTTCGTGACATGACAAAAATGTGGTAGAGGTTCACATAGCCTAGTCTTTTATACTTTTGTAAAATTTTGGGATCCTTCGTTCTGTGCAATATTTCTCACAACATCTAACTTTTAATAGTTGATGTTTGTGTAACAAGCATTTTTAGCGCCCAACATGTGGGGCCCTTTCTTTTTGCAATTAAACTTTCTTATTTATCTATATCTTATTCCCTCAGAATTTAACCGCTTGAAATAATTTAAGCTCTTCTATTAATTACTTTATCAGAATCAACTGACGTTTTTGTTGTTAATTTGGGAAAATCAGTACAGAACACGCCTAAACCTGTTCTTAGATTGCGGGTTTCTTAAGATAAAGTTGTTAAGGAGTTCGTATCTTATGGATACATATCAAAGAGGGTTGCAAACGGATTAATATGGCACAAGATACAGTAAGTCGGAAGTCTTTGCTATAAGTAAAATCAGATTTCGGCAAAAATATGTAAACATTTAAGAAAACCACATTAGGGACGTTTTTCGATTATTTACTATGGGCTTAATTTGGTTTAGGAATTAGGCCTAAATTTTTCTATTGTTTCGGAAAAAGGTTTTTTGCGGTGCCTTTTTCGATCGTTGCTAGCTAAGTTAGTTATTATAAACTATTTGAATTTTTTTAGGATCCAACTTCTAAAGTGCTGATTTTGTTAAATTGTGAACCCAAATAGTATATTGGTACTCTTGGACTACCTTTTTTAAATCGTTTAAATTACTTTCTTTACTTCCCTTTACTTTACTTCACTTTACTTCACTTTACTTTACTTTACTTCACTTTACTTCACTTTACTTCACTTTACTTCACTTTACTTCACTTTACTTCACTTTACTTCACTTTACTTCACTTTACTTCACTTTACTTCACTTTACTTCACTTTACTTCACTTTACTTCACTTTACTTCACTTTACTTCACTTTACTTCACTTTACTTCACTTACTTCACTTTACTTCACTTTACTTCACTTTATCTTCACTTACTTCACTTCACTTTACTTCACTTTACTTCACTTTACTTCACTTCTACTTCACTTTACTTCACTTTACTTCACTTTACTTCACTTTACTTCACTTTACTTCACTTTACTTACTTCTACTTCACTCTTACTACTTCACTTTACTTCACTTTACTTCACTTTACTTCACTTACTTCACTTCACTTTACTTCACTTTACTCACTTTACTCACTTTACTTCACTTTACTTCACTTTACTTCACTTTACTCTTACTCACTTTACTTCACTTTACTTCACTTTACTTCACTTTACTTCACTTACTTCACTTTACTTCACTTTACTCACTTTACTTCACTTTACTTCACTTTACTTCACTTTACTTTGCTTCACTTCACTTTACTTCACTTTACTTCACTTTGCTTCACTTTACTTCACTTTACTTCACTTTACTTCACTTTACTTTACTTTACTTCACTTTACTCACTTTACTTCACTTTACTTCACTTTACTTCACTTTACTTCACTTTACTTCACTTTACTTCACTTTACTTCACTTTACACTTACTACTTTTTACTTCACTTTACTTCACTTACTTCACTTTACTTCACTTTACTTTCTCACTTTACTTCACTTTACTTCACTTTACTTCACTTTACTTCACTTTACTTCACTTTACTTCACTTTACTTCACTTTACTTCACTTTACTTCACTTTACTTCACTTTACTTCACTTTACTTCACTTTACTTCACTTTACTTCACTTTAGCTCACTTTACTTCACTTTACTTCACTTTACTTCACTTTACTTCACTTTACTTCACTTTACTTCACTTTACTTCACTTTACTTCACTTTACTTCACTTTACTTCACTTTACTTCACTTTACTTCACTACCTCATATTATAAAATGCGTCACTCAAAGAACCAAGACTTCATGTAACTTTCAATAATCCGCTGTCACTGAAGCAATAGTTATTAAAATTTTTCATTGCCTATTTTTGCACTTCTTGATTTGAAAATAGTTGTGCAAATTGCTGCTCTGGTCTTGAAGTGGGTTAGAACTGATATATCTGTACTACTATGCTTATTTTTACATATTAGAATAATTATTCTGACTGCTGCATTTTGTTTTAGTTACGGTTGCACTCCAGGGAACAAGACAGAATATATCTTATTAGAAAATTTAACAGAAGAACAATTTCAAGAAAATCCTATTATCAATTGGGATGCTATTTGGTGGGTGAACCGCCCCCTTGTGTTGTGGTCAGTTCAAGTTGTTCTAGCAGTGATAAGCTTAACCGAAGCATTATTATTAGCATATTTAGGTTACAAGGTAAGTCTTTCCAATTTTATCAAGACATCTGGTAAACATACTTAAAGAGCGTCAAGAAACTTATTTGGTGTATTTTATATATTTATGCCATGGCCTTGTAAAAATGAAAGTCGGTGTATAAAGAATATTTCAGATCAGATTTAAACACGAAGCAAAATCATTACAATCTCTGCCTTACATCATTGTTTGGTTAAGACTAGAGATACGATATCGAAAAGGATAACTAATTCCATTTCACCGGAGTAGTCCGGAAATGGTGTAATCGATCTGAAACGTTGGTGAAAAATAGCTGGAAATTTGCGAGTTTTGTTTGACATTATTTGTTGCTAGAAGTCTTTAAGGATGTCCGTTAGGTGTTAATCGTGATTTTTTTAGACTTTGTTACTACTCGACTACCACGCCTTTAACAACTTGTAACAACATTTTTTAATAGGAACAAAACTATAAACGTCAGCGCAGATCGGGAATGCTGAATATTATGTTAATTTAAAGGTTATTGTATGATGTAAAACCAACGGCTAATATTTTTTATCGTTTATGTTTTTATGAAGCTTTAGAATAGCATTAATTTTAAAATTCCGTTTCTTTTTGTGATTTTGCAATACGTTAAACATAATTTACAGTAATTCTATGATGAGGAAGAACTGTTTAATTAAGTTGGTTAAGAAGCACTGTACACTTTTCTGGAAAGTAAGAATTATACTAGAGTGGAAAGTGCGTTGTAGTAATATACTGGGTCCGCCATCGCTCTAGCATTCCTTTCTGGCATCTTTATTATTTGTTGTAAAGAAAAAGTATAAAAACGAACTCTACCTTATTTTTCAAGCTTTATAACCTAAAAATATTTTCATGTATACAGGGTGTTCCACTTTTGCTGCACAGTACTCTACTCTTTTATTTTAAATGAAACACCCTGTATATTATTACATTTTTTAATTTCCTGTTGAAATGGAGGGGCACTTTGTTAAGCATACATGTCACCTACAATCAGTTGTTTCGGCGTTATCTCAAGTTTTTTGAAAAACAAATGACGTTTGCGGCATACTCAAAAATGAAAATAGGTAGGGACATGCGGATTTCGCCATTCGATAGAACATGAAAAAGTTAATAAAAACTTATAAAAAGAATAATTTTTGAGATACAGATTTTTGCGGGTAAATTTCTGAGTTTCGAAAAATTGAATCATAGATAACTTGATTTTTTTTAATAGAAAGGTATGTATTTTTCACATAGACAGACGCGGATTTTTTTCTCTTTCGATTTTGTTAATACACAAATGGATCTATCTTTAGCTGTTTTTACAGAATTCGCGATTTTCTATTTTTTATTTTCGTTTTTTGCTATATCGCAGTAGCCATGTAACAGAAAAAAAAAAGGATAAGGATGCAAAATAATAATTTATTCGTTTTTATACTTCGTCTTTACAACAAATAATGAAGATTCTAAGAAGGAATGCCAGACCGATGGCGGACCCGGTGTAAGTAAATGAGTCCAATTATGAGGAGTATTGTAAAACTATGGTTATTGGTAACGGGTTAGTGAGTTAGTACATTGTCCGTATGTGAAGTTCTAAGTGGGTTTCGGTTTTATTAAAATGTAAGTAAACGAAGTCAGTGTTTCCTTTAAATCGCTTCTGGCTCTACTTACTCATTTTATGTCATTACATGGCGATCCTGTAAATAAAAATAAGTGGGAACTCGCGCATATCATATTAAAAGCAACGCATTAATAATTGAGTTAGTTAAACATCTAAGGAATAATAGGCAACTCAGTAACTAAAGAAGGTAGTATAATTGTGAAAGCTGCTGGAACGTTAATAACGTTTTGTCGCAGACTGGAAGAACAATGCGGACTTCCACCGAAATTAAAAAGGAAATAAAAATTAGGAATAGAGTTGTGTACAGTCAGTAATTATTAGCTGGCCCAGCAAACTAATAATTTCAGAAAGAAAATTTTAGAAATCAAATTACAGCAGAAGTATGTATAATAAATTCAGTTAGGACCACCATCACAAGATAGAGCTTGAAAATATTAACCATTTTAAAGCACCTAGTAGCAATAACAAATTTAGGTTTAGTAACGGTGAACTGATCGAGTTCAGAAAATACTGTATATAGACAGTGTAACAGTTAAACCATGTAAGAATTTTATTCCAGTTAAATACAAATGGAAGCAATTAGAAATTGTATACCACAGTACATTAAGTTAATTAAATTTTATTTATATAAGATCAGTTGATGGATTGTATAAACTGTTTGACTTAATACAAAATGTATGAGTGACGTACAAGATCTGCATAAAATATGCAGATGTTTTTAATGGAAGATGATAAGCCTCACAAATTTAGGCGAAGACACTAGAAAGTTATAAAACGGTGTAAAAGAACTTGCATAAGAAAGAAAGGTGCATAGATGAATTAATAAGTAATGAGATGTAATTAAAGTTTACTTGCACATAAATAACTGGGCAATGTAGCTTTTAAATACAATGCAATTGTACCCCCTTTAAGTGATTACTAAATAACAGTTTGCACTCAAGATATACTGGGTGTCCAAATCGTCACGTGATGGAAGATTGTGACTTCGCTGTTGATTTTTCATTAAAATCATTTATACAAAAGTTATATGGTTCCAAAACGAGCACAACTTAAAAATATTTTAGCACCTACAGGGTGATTCGTAAAAGTAGGGGTTATCAACTTTTTTTTTATTTTAAATGGAACACCCTGTATATCATTAGATTTTTGGATAGACTAATGAATAAGCTTTTCAGGGATGTATACATTTGTACATATACACTGCAACGTTGCCAAGTTATTTAACAAAAATGTATTTTTTTCCTGAATGTAAGATTAGCAATAAAAATTAATTCTTGGTTTATTGTATAAGTTGAGACAAATTAGTTCAGGGATTTAATTAAGCTAGGTATAGACTTTGAAAAGATGTAAACTTTTTATTGATATATTGAATAGGGGAGAGAAGGCTCCGTGTTCAACGTACATCAATTATCTTATTTCAAATGGAACACCCTGTATATTTTTATATGGGCGAATAGTACTCTTAAAGACCTAACTTTTATCTAAATACATTGATACCTCTAAAATTTATAGTTTTTAAAATATTTACATTTTTTTAATTTTCGTGTTGGCTCAGTTACGATATTGTTTCCCAACGTTTCATCACTTTTTCGTCTCTATCTAAAAATGGCATACAATAACAATTGGCGAAAGAAAAAGTTTGGTTTATCGGTAATGACCAAATACAAGCACTCGTTGAAACGGGTTGTTCAGCCAGTGATTAGCAGTGATGATCTAGACAATGACCCAGATTACAAGCCGGACGAAATCACTCCAGACGATATCATTATGAAGTGCATCCGTGAAATGCAGGCAGTTGAAACAAGCGATCACATTATCCAAAACGTGAACATGTCGCTGAATATCAGCGACATCGGTGCACCTGCTGCATCATCAACAATGACACCGGAGATGCAAATTGCAGCCGGCCGATGAATTCTTCTTCATAAAAAGAGGAGACTGGGCCGTCTACATCTACCGAAGCAGTACCATCAACTTCAGCCGCCACCGGTGCCACACACCCATCACGAAACGCCCTCATTAGCCATTACCTGTAGTGGAAAATTCTGATCCTGTGAACGTGTCTTCTCTTGGCGGTTTTACTGGTTCAGTACTAATTATCCTACTAATTTAGTAAAATTGTAATTCATTTTTTGATTCCCTTTTCAGCAGTTCAGGATATAGCAAAAGATGAGGAGAAATTTACCAAGATAACGTGACGAAAGCGCCCAACGCGGTTGCATGTAAACGAAGTATCTTTCCAAGGAGATCCACGGTTGCCATCGTCAATAAAAGAACTAAAAACATCGATTGAACTGTTCAACTACTTCTTCAAACAATAAATTATCGATATGGTGGCCCAAGAAACGAACTCAGCAGCTCGTCTCCAAAACATCAACACAAAATTCGTCACGAATGGAGAGGAGATTAGGAAATATATCCGAATTTGGTTGTACATGTCGATTTATCGAGAGCTACTGGGCCAAAAACGCGTTTGCACTCATCCAGAATACGATGCCTTTGTTGGTTTATTTACGTGCTAAACGAATATATAGCCTAGGTACAATGCGAGTAAATCGAATCCCAAACTACAAGCTTCTCCGTTGGAAAAAGGCAACAAGAACGAAGAAAGAGGATATTCGGTCGAATATGCCGGCTCTACGCACAGTTTTGTGGAAAGGCACGGAGAACGTGCGATTGGAATCTACTTACGAAGGCAGTCAGCCATTTACGAGAGCAAATCCCAACCAACAGGCTTCAAAAGTACGGCGATATGATCGAATAAAGAAGAAATACGTCGAAGTCGGCTGCCCGCAGATCATTCGCGAGTACAACAGCCATATAGGTGAAGTCGACCTAATGGATGAATTGATTGGTCGCTACCACATCAGAGCGAAGACCCGAAATGCAATTATTCGAATCTTCTACCACTTGATTGATATGGCTGCAACGAATGCTTATATTCTATACCATCCTATACATGCGGAAAAATGCAATAACTCGGAACAGCTGTTGCAGCTACCTGAATTTAGAAAACAAATTGCTGCTGCTCTCGTTACATTCAGTAAAAAATATCCAGTTGGCGACCTTCAATACCGAATGAATCAAGATCACAACCGAGCTCACCACAGCCGACCGCGTCTGGTATGAGAAAAAAGACAAAACATCTCATTGATGACGTTCGCTTTCACGGTGTTGATCACTTTCCACTCTGGCTAAACAAAGAAGGGGGCAAAGAAATGCTAGCTTTACAAAGTATCGAAAACTCAATGTGTGTAGCAAATGCGATCTTCGCTTGTGCTGCTCCAATGTCAAAAACTTCTTTTACAATTATCATCATAAAAAGTAATGTACATTTACAATTTTCTGCTTGTTCTGCATTATTTCAATAAAAACAATTCAAAACAACCAAATGCACCTCGTTCTTTATTTTTGACCTGAACCGGCAAGGGTCCCCTTTACCTTTTCTCACCTGACGGCTTAACGAAAAGACATAATTACATTCTGTTGGCCTTTTCGAGTTTCCTTGGCGCATGATTAATTGGGAAAAAATTCCCAACTGTATTGGATACTTTTTAGGATCTTGCCAGTAGAGGATTCAACACACAGTGATATTGTAGTAATCTTAATCCTTCGTGTACATAGCTTCTTATTATTTCACCTACTTCGTACCTTTTTGTATTTGAAGTCACTTAATTCGACCATACAGCTCGGTTTTTAAGAATGTGGGATCGTGGTTGATGTGTTAACCATTGGAGGTTTGGTGAATTGGTCTCTTTAATGTATTGTTTAAAAAGTATAATTCGCGTCTCTGGATGTAATTTTTTTCCAATGAAGCTCTACGGTTAGACTCTTTTTTGAATTTGAATCCTAGCGACTGGATTGCACGATGAAGACTTCTGTCACTTATTAATATGTGACTGTTACAAATTTCTGTATTTAAACTTGCAACTGTGACATGTTTTTCTGTAAATAAATTAGTTTGTCAGACGTGTGTAAAAGATTGTGATGTAATATTCCTCCCTTTGTGCATACATATTGTATAACGTATTCTTTATGATGATTAAAAGAAGTAATTGTAGGAAATGAGGAAACAGTCAAAGGATAAACACAGAAATGGAGGTTATGTAACACGTGTCTATTAATGATTGAATCTGACGTCATGTCAAATCTAGGAAATTTCTTTGCTTATAGTCTAGGCAAATTAGACATATGCTTCCCGAAAAATCGTCCAAAGCTGGAAACTTTTTTAATACCTTTAGGGCATCCCAATTAAGAGTCTTGTGAGTTTGCAACGGATTCTGACTGTTGCTTAAGTTTTGGGAGCCAAAAAACCGCGAATTTTTTGCATTTTTTTCAGTTTTGAGGCATACATGCCCTTTGCAGGTTATGCAGATGGTATTGCAGTTTATCCCTACCTTCCTACAGGAGCAAGCTGCTTTGCACCCTTTTTTACAGGTGCACGATATGGAGTTGAGAAGTTCTTATGGGGCCGGTGGATCAGTCGTTGTGATGGGAGTTAACCCGTTGGTGGTTATTTTCCATCCCCATCTCTCTCGATCTAGTACATTACTCTTCCATACTTGCATCTGTAAATAAGCTCTGAAGGAGTGCTGGCGAGCAGCCGCTTCTGTAGGAGGCAAAGACGCTAGGTCAAAATTTTTTTTTGAAAGCGACCTCTGGAAGAGGCCAAACCTCACCTGATTGAGGGACTTGCTGCTGCCAACCATGTACAATGTTTTTATGAAATGAACGCCTGCCTCTGCAACGTGATCATGTGTTGTAATCGGGTCAAGAAAACAGAGGCCTGATGGAGGAGGTTTTGGTCTGCCATGAATTTGTTGATCAATTTTATTTTCTCTGGCGGAAAAATGAGGATGTGGTGTCGCAGCCCGAGAAGGCATGGAGAAACAGGGCATGCTTCCTTATGTCTTCAGGCAGCCCGCATTTGGTCAGACTGTAAACGACAGTTTCCTGGTTCTGCTTCCCAGGCTTGATGAGGAACACGTTGGAGATGGGCTCTTCAAGGACAGCAACATGAAAAGTTAGCAGGACGAACAGATCGGTGTCCTCTCCCACTATGAAAACATTGCCTCCCTCTACTGACCTCTCAATAGCTGTGCTCACAATCAGAGAATCTGCATCTTCCAAGGCTTGTTTCACGTGAATGCCCTCGTCCATCAATTTGTTTGTCAGCATCGGTATGAGACGATTCTTGTTGTGATCGTTCAACAAGAACCGATCTTTCGGCATTATGGTCTTAGTATGTTCCTGGAATATTATCGACGAAGATGACATAGCACGCGCTCTTTCAACTGACTTAGTACTCTTGTCGGGGCCACATCCTCTGGGTATTCATCAAAAACTATGGTTATACTGTCAGACTTGTAGTTGGATTTCACGTAATTTACGCACTTGTGAATGATATTGGAAAACTGTTCCCCGCTGTTCCACACAACTCTGTGCAGGAGGAAACCACCATCCACTATGTAGTCTGTATTTATAGTGAGATCTACTTTGATTGGAGTGAACAGCTTGTACAGTTCAAATTTCCTACTCTTCCGCATCATGCCGTCATCATCAAACAGTGAGAGTGGGTATGGGGCTAATTCGAATCCAAAGTACGATTCAAGCTGAAGCTGTGATTTTATGTGAAATGGAATGCGGCGGAAAATAGTATCGGAACTAATGGAGGCTGATTCTCCGTTGATCTTTGCTGTAGCCTTAGTGGCTCGTAGAGGCGACACTCGGTTTTTTTCTGTTAAGTTGAACTTCTTTGAAGTTTTTCCCTTCAATGGTTTTCATACTGGTTGTGCCCTTTTCAAAAGCTTTGTGGCAGTTGATGCTGCTATCCGCTATAACTACTGTGCTGATAGATATGAGGGAACTCATTTCAGGGAATGGGTCATGGCACTGAAACCACCCGCTGAATTTCGTTAAATCACTGTTGTCCCTCCGTATTCTGGAGTTTGTCGTGTCAACATGCTGATCGGATGTTGAGAAGGGCACCCCACAGTACTCCTCAATTTGATGACAAACATCCACTGCAGTGGGCTAGAGTCCCATCGCTGATTCCCAGACCACGGGATAGCCCTCCACAGGAAGATATTGCTCTCATGAGCACTTACTCGATGGTCATATCTGACCATATTCCGGACCAATGCCTTTTGCTACGCCTAATTGTGAAGTAACCTTTTACAACGAACTGTTCATATTCAGCATGGGTAAGTTTTTATTGAGCTCTACCATATCCTGCAGATAGAGTTGACTTTCTTTTGCATAGTTGAAGTGTCCGCTGGCGTAGAAATATGGAATCATGTTTCTGACGCTCTGCAGGTGTAACATCCAATTCCCAGTTCTTTCAGCCTCGATAAACTGCTTGAGGATTAATACCATCCTGAAATACTGCACGCACAGCTATGCTGTGTTTCCTCGTTTCTCCAAGATTTCCAATTGTCTTTTGAACTTTTCCATAAGATTGTCAACATGTGGATTATTAATATTGAATATTTCTGATGTAAAATCCTTTGAGATAAGATAGTGCATCAGTCTCTTTGTCTGTCAGCTTTGTTTCTTGAGATGTAGACATCGTCTGTAGAATTATTTTGGCCAGAGCGAGCTGGGCCAATATATGAACTCGTACAGCTCGGGAATAATAGTGGCCTGACATCATCGTTTTTGTGGATGCCATCGCGAAGCAAACACTCCAAAAATCTTGGAGGCCACTGCCGTCCATGAAGAAGCCAATTGTGCCAATGTAGGACATGACACAACTCAACTCGCTATCTTGGCCGACAGAAGCAAGAATTTTCCTTGCTTTTAACCAAAGTGGATGGTCCAGAGTGATAAAATAGCTGCGTTGGCGAAGCTCTCTGCATTTCTTAGCAGCTGTTGTGAGGGCTGTGTAGATTGTATCGAAATCTGAGGGAGGGGCTCTAATGAACGGGAGACACAGTATACATGAGGTGTTGTAAGGCTCATTTGATGTTATGGTATCCATAACGCCATTCCACCCCGGAAGGCCGATATCATCATTCCACTTCCCAAACATCCAGAGGAAATCTGGCGACCTTGGCAATACTTCTCTCTCCACATAATCAGTTATGGTCTTCACAGCCAGGGTGGCTAAACCACCTTCACTTGGTTGGTCAAAGTGCTGCAGCAGAATGCTCCTATATTCTCTCAAGGAGGTAGCTTTTAGTATGGTCTTGACCTTTTCAATGGGATCAGTGATTTCTTTGGCGTAAAACATTGAATGCCTCCCATGGCATGAAATGTATCACGACCATCAATTGTGTCCATGTTGATGTCAGCATTATCAAATACGAACTGAGTGAAGGAGTTATTTACTATAATATCCGGAGACTGCTACAGAGTGGATACCTCAAATATTCTGACTTCTCCATATGAAGAGCTGAATCCCAAGGCTGAAAGCATGTCTACCAAATGCCTTGATCAGTACTTTCTGTAGAGCAGAGTTCCGACTCCGAGCAAGATGGGAGAGGTGAATGACCGTGGTCGGGTTGCTGTGATCAGAGAATGAGCAATGGCTTGGACTTTATTCTGAATTTTCTTCTTCTCCTCATCGTCTCTCTTCCTTCGAGTAGTTGTTATGGTTTCCAAAAGTAACTGGAGAGAATCTGGGATGTCATCACTTGCATTTTGTAAAAACGTGTGAGGAGAGGGATATTTATTCAGGTTATAAACCACTGACCTGATGTCCTCACGTATTATTTCGGCTGCTGCTTTCACAACTCTCATACATTCTTCATCGGCATCATTACTTCTGGATTGATAGCAACTGTTGGTCAGAATTTTGTGTTCTGTGTTTCGGCAGCATATAGTTGGCTACATGAATTGATTGCTCCCACGCACCACAATTACTTCGTCTCCTAATCTTTCAGATAACTTGTCAAGAATATGGTCCTTTCTGGGAATAGTGCATTGGTATGCTTGGAGAATTGCGTCTAGTGAACATTGACAAACATTTTCATTCTCTTCCATATACTTGACAATGAAGTCAACACACTCAGACATTTCAACATTCTAGGGCCGCCCTCGAACTTTTATAACGCCAGAAGGGCCTGCAACAGCCTGAGAAAGGCCTGCAGTAGCCTGAGAACGTCCCAAGAAGAAATTATGTTTGCACATGCTGTGATACCGACCTTCAGCTGCTACTAAATCGCTTTCAGAGGCGAGCTTACGCAGAACACTCTCACCCCGTTCATCACCTCTAACTCTGGCAGCATTTCTTATGGTGTCGATGGTTTCCAAACTCATAACCTCATGCAAGGAATCTCGCAAAATGTCGAGGCTGTTTCACTTGTTGGGCCTTGAACAATTCAGATGCATCATTTTCACAATAAATACATAACCTCTTGAAGTCGAACTGGTTCACTTGCTTCTTCCTTTGTGTAGCCACCGGAAAAATAAAATACAACCGTCAAAATTCAATAATACAATGATGGAACATGCTGTGATGTAATTAATTGCTGTGTTAAGTATAATAATAATGTACAGTCGGCCAAGAAAGTAGTCTATCAGTTTTGACAAGATTGATTATTTGAATTCGATTATATGAGTATTGAAAGAGACGCAGAATTTGTGACGTCGTATGTTGTAGTAATTGTCTATTATCAGATCAAAGTCATAAGTTACTTGTAACGTTACTTTATTTTGATCTTTGTTATCAATGCATTATATCATTATTTTCAACAATATAATATAGAATAGAAACTTTTTGCTATTGGCGTCTATTTTGATTCGAAAGGAGTTAGTTCTAATATTTAAATAAATTAAAGAAAGTAACAAAATGACACTGCCAGCTGTCAAATAATAAAATGTCATTTTTATCTGCAAACGTAAGTAATATTAAATAAAATTTATTTATTTGTGACAGGGAAAATAGACCTTATTGTTTTACGCCGCGCAAACAATTATCAACCACAGGGTAGTTGGCCATTTTCTTGGCCGACTAGACTGTACAGCTGAAATAATGTAATAATGTATGTACTTTTCCTACACTTTTCGTGTACTATTACTGAAGTTTTCTGCGCCAGCCACTTATCATGGCCACCCTTCCTCCTCTTGCTGGCATCAATAAAGGTTTTCAGAGCCCTTTCCTTGATTGTGCCTCTTGACAGCATCACCACAAATAAAACACTTCATGCTTGCCATTTCTAGGAGACAGTATAAAAATCACAAACGTCATACACAACACGGAGGCAACGTCGTCGTATACCCACGCACGAACTAATACTTTTTATTTATATTTTGAACGTCCTCACGCAATTGATCCGGCTGTACACTGAAGATGGGAGGCGCCTCACGTCTGCAATAGAGAGGGGGCGACAAAAACGGGACAGACGGTAGGTCTTGAGATATCAAGCCCAAAAGGGGAACCAGACCAACCCGATTTTGCTCCTTCATCATCAAATGATTCATATGATTGATTACAGCCGTCAATACTTGTGTATTGGGAAGAATCAACTTTTTAGCGAAGTTGGTAAAACATGGCCCAACTTTGAAAATCGATTGCGGCTAAACGAATAAACTGATTTTGACAATCTAAAAACCATTGAACGCAGAATTTCATTCTTTTTAAAACATCCGTAAATAAAAATTTCTGTAGGATGCGTCGTTTAGGAGTTATAAGCGAAAAACTGAAAAAAGAAGCAAGTTTTTAGCCAAGTTGGTAAAAATGGCCCAACTTTGAAAATCGATTACGACTAAACGGATAAACTGATTTTGACGATCTAAAACCATTAGACGCAGAATTTAATTCTTTTTAAAACATCTGTAAATGAAAATTTTTGTACGATGCGTTGTTTAGGAGTTATAAGCAAAAAACTGAAAAAAATGCAAAAAATTTAGTCAGAATTCGTCGCAAACTCACAGGACTCTTATTTGGGACACGCTAAAGATATTAAACAAGTTTCCAGCTTTGGACGATTTTTCGGGAAGCACGGTCTTTTTTTTGTCTAATTTGCCTGGGCTGTTAGTATTTTCAACACTGAGAATTATATTGTAAAATCAACCGGTTTTTACCTTTTCTGCCATAGTCGCACGTGTTTTTCATTAGCTTTTATTACGATTTTTCCGTTCATGCTTCATTCCTGTATTAATTTTTCGTTATATTCACAATCAGTTATTTTCTTACTTTTACTTTTTGTTTGGAAAGATTAAAGACAATATTTATAGAAATAGATTGCATAATTTAGATGAATTAATAGAGGCAGTTGAACACGAGATTCAGGCTATTACACGGGAAGAACTTTTTGAAAACATGAGGCGGAGAATTAATTTATGTCTACAGCATCAGGATCATCATTTTCAACATTTTTTATAATTATATTAATTTAATAAAGAATGTTTGTTTGTATTTTTGTCATAATAATAATTTTAAAATTTATTTTGTTAAATAATTGTAATTAGCAATTATTGGCAATAAACATTTCCAAAAGTAGGGGTATTCTGTTTAATTTTAACAAACAATGTTTATAATTACATCAAAGGTGATTACCCCGTGGGACGCTAATGTCAAACGTTGCGACCAAAATGAAGTGTAGTGGTACCAACCTAACCACAATTTGCTACATGACGTTAGCTTCAATCATTAATAGACACCCGATATTAGGTACTATTAGGAATTTTCAAGTGACGTCACAACGTGTGACCTTGCCTGACGTTGCACAACTTTAACACACGTTTTTATGGGATGTGATTATTTTCTGACAATTTTTAGGCGGTGAAAATGTTTCTGTGCTAATACTTGTAGATGAGGATTGCATTGATACAATTCACCAGAAATACGTGAATGAAGTGAACAATTATCCTACATAATACTGAAAAGTTCGTACGATTTTTAGGTTATTTACATCAAACTCGTCAAATTAAAGAATTACATTCAAGGTAAGGCTCTTTTGGTATATATGTTAAAATGAGCGCGTACTGTTTACCAAACGTCCCATGGGCTTCACCTCATTAAAGCAAGTAACAAAATACTTACAAATTTCTATTTTAATGTCGTGTTCATAAAATCTAACCCAACTATAATATATACTAATAATGTTCACTAATTGACTATACACTATACAGGGTGTCCGCGGGGAACTACGAAGAGTTCGTATACGTATTCTTTGAACAATTTTCATTAACAAATAAACAAGAACACAACATAGCACAAAAACTGCACATGAACTAACGAGGTGACAAACCAAAATGGTTACAGATGTTCAAAATGAGATCCACCAACCGCCACACATAATACCACACGCCTTCGCAGCTCTCTTTTCCATTCGATATTTGCGAAATTGTCACGAATGTTGGTAAATGCATCAAAAATGTGTTCAATCAATTCTTCTCTTGAAGATGGTTTACTCCGCCCGTACACTAACGACTCAACATGGGCCCACAGATAAAAGTCTAAAGGTGTGAGATCTGGTGATCTGGGCGCCCAGTGTACAGATCCGTTTCTACCAATCCATGGGTTGGGAAATTTTCTGTGCAAAAACTCCGTTACAACCCGGCCGTAGTATGCAGGAGACCCATCTTGCAAATACCACATGTTTTGAGGTACAATTAAGGGAACTTCTTCAAGCAATGCTGGTACATCTTCTTCCAAGAATTGTTTGTTCGTGAAGCGATGTGGAAACCCGGTAATAGTAATTTCATGAGGATTTTCATCTAACCAAACGTGCTCATTGTGACTACTGTTGACGCCATCCCGAGAAAAAGTTGCCTCATCACAAAAGAGTGTAATAGGAATGTTATCATCATGTGTGATCATCTATTCACAAAACCGAACTCTTGGAGCCAAATCGCTGGGAATAAGGTGCTGAACGGGTTGAAGGTGATACGGATGCATTCCATGGGAAGAATGTTCGAAATCGTGATCCTGCTTCTACCAGTGGCTGCTTTTATTCGTCTAATGCTCGTTTGGTTATCGATTTTAACTTCTCTCAACACCTCTCCTGCAAACACATGTCGTGGAGACCCTCGATCACTTCGATGTGTAAGAAAACTTAATGTTTCTCGAAGGCAGTGAAAAGTCCGGGCTATCGTTTTGTCAGTAGGAGCACGACGATTTGGAAAACGATTTTTGTACTCTGCTGTTACTGTATAACAATTACCGTTCAACAAGCCGTACAGGAATACCATATCACTGTATTCCTCATTTGTAAATTGATAAGACATGATTTAATTGTAATTAAATTAATTCTAATTGTTACAAAGCAGACGATAAAGTGTATTTACATTTAAATAATGTTTGATACAAATGACATGAAACGTCAAATAAGACACAATTTCTCAGTTTATTGTGGTAATACTGGCTAGGCAACCAAAATTGCTCTTACGATTGTTACAGTGTGGATCTCATTTTGAGCAACCATTTTTGTTTATCACCTTGTTATTTTATGTGCATTTTTGTGCTACGTTGTGTTCTTGTTAATTTGTTAATGAAAATTGTTATTAACAGTTTTGTTTTATGATAATTTTAAGACTTAAGCGGCTGTTAAGAGTATTCTTTTTTACTTACTTTTACATTTTTCTTCAACCGCCCATATCTCAGGGGTTAGGCATTGGGAAAAATTGCACATAATCATTTTTGGTTAAAATCGTTCAAAGAATACGTAAACGAATTCTTCGTAGTTCCCCCGCGGACACCCTGTATACTAACACCACAATAAGCCAATTATCACGATTTTTTCTGAAGAAAACACTAAAAAATCACAGCAAAACACTGACACAAGTTGTCCAAGATCGATAGAGATGTCAGTGTGATGTACTTGCCTAATACCAGTCAAACAAATTAATTTCGCGTTTATAGGTTTATTCTTTTTACTACATTTTCTTATTCAGTACTGTATGTCGATTTCGTCATCTGGACTATTAGTAAATTATATAATTCCCGGATCTAGACAAAAATGTTGCGATGTGACTTAACTAATTTTGATGCGCTGCATGTTGGAGCACGTAGGCAGAAAGCAAATTGCACACGATTATTGACGCTTTTACGTTATTTATTCTGAGTGTGCTAAAAATAAAAGTAATTTATTTAAATATATATATATATATACACATATATATATATATAATATATATATATATATATATATATATATATATACAGTATGTCCCCGGATCGACTTTAAAAGAGGGAAAATTCTCTTATTTTTGATTTCTCAGAAAATTTCATTCTTGATGATTTGCCCTGCTTGTTTACAAACCCCAGAAACACAAATTACTTTCTATTTTATTCGTACGGTTCTCGAGATAATATCATTTTTCTTGAAAAATTGTTTTTCCTAATTTTTAGAAGGAACTTTAGTAGACGGATTTCATTGAAAAACACCACTGACAGAAATTGTCAAATGTGATAATTCTGTTGAATTGCAAATTAATTCATGCTAATTTGAATTGTATGCTATAATGTTGACTTTACAACAAAGAATTTATCTAATTCAATGTTACGGAACTGGGGAAGAGTGCTATCGAGTTGTTATCAGAAAATTCAACCAAAAATACCCGGAGCAAAAAACTTGGTAACTAAATTCCTTCAAACAGGCTCGTTTTTAAACCTAAAGAAGCCAAAGAAGTTGTTCGATGAAGAAGATGCTGCTACTGCTCTCGCCGTTCATGCCGCAACAGAAGTTCCAAGGTTGTCTTTAAGAAGGAGAGCACTACGAATTGGGATAGGTAAATCTCATTTACAAAGAATCTTCAAGGAGAACAAAATTTTACCATTTAAGCCGCAATTTAGGCAAACTTTAGAG
This sequence comes from Vesta saturnalis, assembly GCA_036346205.1. NCBI lineage: Eukaryota > Metazoa > Arthropoda > Insecta > Coleoptera > Lampyridae > Vesta > Vesta saturnalis. The sequence continues at coordinate 4,552,302 of JARFJB010002276.1, forward strand.
AATGGTGATGAAGCCAAACGTCTGGATTTTTGTTTGGAAATGGGCAATAGAGTTTTGGAAGGTTCAAATTTTCATAAACGAATAATGTTCTCCGAGGAATCGACCTTTTCAACTAACGGAGTCGTTTCCTCCCAACATTGCCGTTACTGGAGTAGGACGAATCCAAACTTCCGAATTGCTAGTCGCAGACAATGTTTGAAAAAAGTTAATGTGTGGTGTGCGGTTTCGCACCATGGAATTATTGGCCCATATTTTTTTGATCAAAATTTAAACCGTTATTCATATTTGTAAATGTTTTCAAAATTTTTTAACTGATAAACTGGATGACCATTGAACTACCAAATTGAAATGTTCTTTCAGCACGATGGATGCCCTGCTCATTATGCCGGTACTGTTCGCCAGTGGCTCAATACAGAGTTTCATGATAACTGGATAGGAAGAGATGGTCCCATTTTATGGCCGCCGAAAAGTCCTGATCTCACAATAATGGACTTTTATCTGTGGGGTCGTTTAAAACAAATTGTGTACAGTGAGCCATTAGACAATGATGAAGAGCAACTGAAAAATAGGACACGGGATGCTGTCCAGTCCCTTTCAATCGAAGAAATAAGGCGCAGTTTCTATGAATTCAGAGCTCGCATTGAAATCTGTGCGGAAAAAGGAGGAGCATTATTCGAACAGAAAATTAATAGTTCAGTTTGTTGAGAATTTCATTTCATTTTACCATCAATTGTTAAATTTATTAATTAAAACTTGTGAGACCAATTTGATTTTTCCTTTGAAACAAATCAATTTACTTCAAAAAATTACGAAAAGCTCGAATTTTTCAAGAAACATGATATTATCTCGAGAACCGTTTGAGTTAAATAGCAAGTAATTTGTGTTTTTGGGGTTTGACAACAAGCAGGGTAAATCAGCAAGAATGAAATTTTCTGAGAAATCAAAAATAAGAGAATTTTCCCTCTTTTAAAGTCAATCCGGGGACATACTGTATATATATATATATATATATATATATATATATATATATATATATATATATATATATATATATATATATATATATATATATATATATATATATATAATTGAAGTTATACAAGAATTAATTTGCAGGTTGGTTTTTAATCTCAGAAGTGCGAAAAATGTATTATAAGAATGTAGGTGAATACGGTTCGGTAATGATAGTATCTGTTAAATCCGAAGTATTTAATGGTACAACGGAATGGGGCAAAAACGAGGTTGTGGTAGGTAATCATGGATATACTCCATACCGTTTTGAGCTTTGAGGATTTCATGGAGTATTGGAGTATGCTATAGTGTACGCAGTATAGTAATTGCTCAGATAAACTACGGTACTTTTCTAATGAGAGTAACTTAATGGGCACATAGATTGATATAAATTCAAATTAATTTCTTACTTGTATTTTAAATTCCTCAACAATGTAACAGTGTCACAAAAAGCTGCGTTCACAGAAGGACTTACCGAGCACAATCACCATGCCATGCGGGTCGGGTGCTGTCACCAGAATCGTCTGTAAAACTGGACCTGGGAAGTGCAAGGGGTTGGAGAGAATGTACAAAGACGGTTGATAGGTGCATGTCATGACCACAGAAGATTGGATTATAATCATATGCGAGAAGAAAGAAAAAAAAATGACAGAAAAGAAAAAACCTAGAAATTCTAAATAAAAAGTAAAAGCACTCGATAGGCACAGGTATACTAATTTTAGATCTATTCGTAAGAAGATTTCTAAACATGCTTTTATGCTTAAATAGACTTACGCAATTTTTTCACTTGGCGATCTCCATGGAACATCGTCTTCAAGCTCGTCTTCACTTTCATCACCTTCAACCGCGGTATCTTGTGATATATTGAGCGACGATCCTGTGATCATATCAGGTACGGGCAATATACTTGGTCTATGCGAATTTCTTCTTTGATTAATTATCTCTGGGCTGCGAAAATTGGAATTCTCGGTTGCTTTAGGGACGTCCAAATGGTTACCTGTTACCATCTAACGTTACTGATCCCGGAGACGAATCTTTTAGGCACTGTCGTGAATCCTTTGCGCCACATCCACTCTCAGGAAAGGTAGCTGTTCAAAAAAATATTATTAGTATATCAAGTGAATAACTAATCACTGATACGTGTAAAACTGATCCATTTAAGTGCAATACATGAAAAGCGTCTACATTATTTGCACAGCGATAATTTTTTGTCAAAACAACATCGATTTGGACCACGTGTGTATGTACGAAAATGTAGCATGTTCAATACAAAAACCAAGCCTTCCGGTTGAGACTTCGATTCATGGATATACACAGCTTATACTTAGCACTGAGCCGAAATTGGCACGAATTTCAGCATCCCCAAAGAAAAGGCTGCGTACTTCCATGATAAATGGCAACATGCGGAACAACACTCACTGACACATGTAGGGACTTGCAGAATGACTTGAGGAAGTCTGGTACCGTCTTTATTGGTAGAAGCATTTGATTTGTCCTCCGCCGTTACAATTACCGGCTCAGAAGACGCGTTATTCGTCGACTGCTGATTGGCCACCGTAAATGCAGAATTCTCCTCCTTCGTAATACTCATGTAGTAACAGGTATCACTCTTTTTCATTATATGCCTCGGACCTGGGTTTAGCAAAATGGTATCTTCATAAAATTCCGGTAACTCAGCAGGCCTAACACTAACCAAAGCAACTCCATATCTATATAGAATAAACCTCATTAACAAGCAATATTAATTAAACCAGAACTCACTTTCTGTGAGAATGAAAACTGGCGTAAGTAAAACTTTTTCCTTCATATTCACCAAAAAATCTACTATCACCAAGAACGATATGGTAAATTTCATTTCCAGAGCAACGACCGTAGAGTTGATGCCACTCTTCTTGTGATTGTTGACCTTCTCTGAAAAACTCTATTTAAAAAAGTGAAAGCGTATTTTGCTTAATAGACGTACTGTCCTCTAGAAGTATGCAGTAAGAGCGTGACGAGAGTTGACGCTCCAGGACAAGTGCAATTGTTTGCAAGCAAAGCATACTTAAATTCGTCCTCGCAAACGACATACTCAGCAAATTTTACATGATGTTTATTTTCTGCACTACAAATGTTCACCATCCTTATTTAATTCACTGTTTTATACGAGAAGACAGTATAAACAAATTGGATAGCTAAATTTATAAATTAATGACGTAGCGCTAAACACTCCTGGCGAGGATAATACTTCCTTATTTACAATTTTTGCGTTTGATAAAAAATTCAAACCTAACATACTCCCAAAATATTGGTAAACAGCCTACTTCGATTTGCTAAATGTTAATATTCCATAACCATGGTGTAAAAAGATTTAATCAACCCTTTATTAACTTATTTCTCGTGCAGTTTGGCATACGTCATGTTTTGTGATTAACGTTTAGGATGTTTTAGACAACGTAATTATTTTTGTACGTCATTCGTAAAATCTAACAAAGAAATGTTTTGACCTAAAATTCACGTATATAAAAAGCAACATTAAAAATGACAGTAAAAAAGGAGGCATTTGGGAAACGTTGCTGCGTCGAGTGTAAATTATTCATAAGAAAGATAAACGTATAAATAATTTACAACACACAATCCAATGGCATATAACAAGCAACATTATAAAATAATAAATAAACAAATATTGTTTCAGTGCGTGACAGGTTTATCATACTCATTTAACATCTACAACTATTCATTTATTCACCAAAATACCATTTTGATAGTGATTGTTGTTAAAATTTTGTTAGAGGCATTGCATGTCACGCTTGTTTTATTCAACATTGAATATAAAATGAGCTTTTAGATATAGGTGGATGAACTTTTGCAAATTTATGGTTGGTAATTAAGTTTTGCTGAAAATGTGGAAAAGTAAGTGCTTTTAGATTCTAGACACTCTTTGTTAAAATTTTCTACATTCCGAAGTGAAAAATAAAAAATGCATTAGCGTTCGTTATAGAATATTTAATCAATATTTAAAAAAATGTAACACGTTCACAAAATTTTAAAAATAAGCGTATAAACATACCATTTCCCTGGTCGTTTTTATAGTGTTCATTCTATTTTTTATTTACGTATAAATTTTACAGTTAAAAGAATTTGTTAACCTACCCTTCACTATAATTTATTGGACATCAGTTAGTGCATTACAAACTTATAAAAATAATGGTTGCAAGAGTAGAATGGGCTCACTTGAGGGACAACGACACCCGCCGTCGCGAAGTCTGAACTTCGTGCAATCACCGAGGGGTGTCGGCTTTTTTCAACGTCCATTGTCTCGGAGGTCCCCATCCCTTTTTTGACGGTTTCTTTTCGGGGTCCTTGATGGTAATTTTCATCCCTCGTAGTCACTCTTAATTAGGGCCCTTTTGTTGGTGTAGCCCCTTGAGGGCAGACAAATGCGCGGGCATACCGTGTTCTGATTGGAAGACCTGAGGTATTTTTCGATGACTTCTTTTCGAGGACCATTTACAACCCCTTGAAGGCGTTTTAACCCTAATTAAGGACTTTTTGACAGTATTAAGAGCCTTGTTGTCATTAAAAAACTTGGTTAAGGAGTGGTTGGTCCAGATCGTGAACAGTTCAGCCCCTGGAGGCATGCGCAGGCACATTATCTTAGTGTATGTTGACGTCATAATTAGCGTCCGCTTTCATCAATCAAACCAAATACATAATCTGATTTTAATTACATTTTCAAATTAAAGAGCCAAGTAATATGGAAATAAATTCAGGATGTTGATCTGAAAGGGTATTCTATCAAAATACATTGGTTATTAACGGTAATAAAAGATAAAGTGTTTTTAATAATTCATTATAAGTAATACTATGTTTAAGATTACATCTCATGTATTAACCGTATACTCATCCTTATCTGCTTGATCTTCACTTGACTCTCCTTTCACATCGGCTTTCTCGGTGCGCCGCTCTAATTTTTCTTTATCTGTTGTTATGCAATAATAATTTACAAAATCTTGAATATGTTCGATTGTGGGTACATAATATGACGAATTCATTTTATGTTCACAGTTACTAACGTAAAAGCAATGATATCTTTTATCCGTTGTTTCCCATTACACTGTAGATGATCGGTGTGCTGATTGGGTACAAGGTATAGACCTGGGTGGGATGGTACTGATCCAATAAGCCACCCGGATTTTCAACATGTAACCTACTGAACGTACAAAGCAATGCGTTTCTAATGACACGTTAAGATTACACGCGCGCGCACCCACACACACGCACGCACGCACCCACCCAACCACCCGCCCGCCCGCATGCACGCACACACACACTCGCACCCACCAACCCACACATACGCGCCCGCGCCCGCGCCCGCGCCCTCACCCGCACCCGCACCCGCACCCGCACCCGCACCGCACCGCACCCGCACCCGCACCCGCACCCGCACCCGCACCCGCACCCGCACTCGCACCCGCACCCGCACACGCACAAGCACACGCACACGCACACGCACACGCACACGCACACGTACACGCACACCCACACCCACACCATATCGCCAAGGTGGGGCCCACTCACCGAGACTTTGTGGAAAAATCACGGAATCTGTGTCAAAGTACAGAACCCGTTCGGCAAGTTTTTCCAGATAGCTGTACAGTACCAGGCGAGCCTTGAAGGTTGTATAAGCTGCCAAGACGACATTGACAGTATTGAGCGGTTTCACTGCGTCCTCGGGTCTAAGCCAGTTTACAAACATACCCTCCTCGTTAACAGGTAAAGTGGACTGGACCTCCTTGGGAGGATCGATCATAACTTTGAAAAACTCGTGCGGTTCAGTAATAATTGTGCTCTGTGTTAAATTATCCCTCTGCCCAAACTTGCCCCAAAATTAAAAATAATATGGCCTGGATTCGCGCAAATGTTGTCTTTGATTTTGGTTGAAATGTTGGATTGATTTTGAGGAAGTTATCGACGTAGCCCAAGAAAAAACCCCCGCTCACACTACCTAAGTCGTGTTGACAAAGTTTATACTCCCACACTTCAAAGGCTTCTGAAAGGCGGTACCCTAATTCTATAGCCTTCCTAAGCTCGTCCGCTACGTAAGCTCTGGTAAATTTACGTTCATCCTGTGTATTGGTGCAATCATGCTGAAACATGGTTTCAGCACAGGTTCTACACAACACGAGCATTAAGTTACCATGCACCTTAAGAGGCAGGACCGGATGGTACAAATCTGCTGGTGGGAGTACGCTACATTTCACAAGACCCTCGATAGCGCGCAAGTCGAGGTTTAAGCACGCAACAACAATGTGAATTTGTTCACATAGGGGTATAGTGAACAAACATCCAAATACCTTTGCACATCTTGTTCTGCCTTAACTTAACTTAACCGCATTAGTACGACCTCCGAAAAAGCTATCGCGGGGATACAGAGGTGACTGATTCAGCACATTGTTTCAGCAAACAAAGTCTCTAGCGGCCGGATTTTATTTTAAAAATGACCTGAATTCACATTTCCAAATTTCTATTAAACCATAGTTAAAGTAACGTATCCTGTGTGATGTTGCCAATGATGTTTGCTCACGACGAAAAAACTTGTACTTTGTCCATGTTTACTATCACCAGCTTGATCGGGGTGACACCCATCAACCAGAATAACTTCCCTTAACCGTACTTCACGCGCGTTCCGGCATGCTGAATACGTCTGCCTTCAGAATACTCGAGTCAGAGAAGCCATTGAATAGCAATCCTCGACTGATTGTCACCTATTCTGTATCCGCCGTTTGGGATGAGTCCAATAGTATTCTCGCGAATAAAATTTCTACGGAAAACAAGACTACAGACCCCCACTATCGTGCAGCATTTCCTAAAGGGGTCGACTTTGTTGCCGACAAATCTCTTCCAAAACTCGAGACAGGCTTGCCTAAAGATACTCACGTCTTACACGAAATAACGCACTATTTCGTTTTTGAAATTGAAACGAGTGCCCTTAACAACAGTGTACCACTTTATAAAGTTTGCTCGAGCTTCGTAAAAGTGCATGGCTGGCAAAACACCGTCATAATGTTGGTTTTGCGTGGTGTTAAAGAGGTGAGGGAAGTGGCCTTTTGAGCCGGGAAAGTTAAAGGTTTCACGAAGTTTGGATAAGGGTATAGGTAGGAAGTTCAGGCTATCAAAGAATTATAGGTTATTATTACAGGTGAGTGACATGATTTTAGTACCGTTAGAAATGATTTTAAGGTTCCATGCAAAGGGATTCATTAGGATCTCGTTAAGGATGAATTGACAGTTGTAGCATTTGGAATTATGGGCTAGGGATATAATGGATACTTGTTTCTTACAGAGTAAGGACATGTAGGAAAGGAGTTCTGATACAGGTGAATATGCGTTGATGTTGCGCGCAATGCTCACAACCCTGCTCAATATCTGTATCAATATTAATACAGCGGTTGTAGACATGCTGGACAACGCACAACATGCGAGTGTGGATGAATGTGTTAGCAGCGTTAGTAGGTGTATCTTGGCGGCACTCGAAATCGTAAAAGACAAAAACGAAGTCCTTCGCCTTGCTTTTGGACATGTAGCAGTAATCACGGATGGGTTTTTCTGATTTACAGGTGATACAATGTGCATTTATGAGGGTTCTTAGCCTTCCATGCACTCAGTAAACAAGTACGACAGCGTTGGAGTTTGCCACAAAGACCGCTAAGCTTATGGTTTTGCAGACATTGGTTCCCGCGGAAATTCTTATTGCACTCACTATAATCGAGAGTGACTCTGGGAAGGGGGACTGTTATGATAGCATGGGCGTGTGTTACGGCAATTTGTGTGGCGTTGGTTACCATCAGTTCTATACCTGCTGAATTCACAGAAATATTGTGTTGAAAAAGCGCTGGTTAAACTAGTAATTACATAATAATGCGAGCCTTCAAAAATTAAATTAAAACTTTACGTTTAGGATTTCGCGGCCCTTCAAAATAAACTGTGTAATTAATTAAATAATGTTGAAATTGCTGGATGTGTTCAACAGTGCCGCCGTTATTTAAATTTAAATTAGCTGCGGCACAAACTCTTGCGTCCGCCGACCCAAAATAGTACAATCTTTTCTAAGGTTTGACAATTCAGGATCGGTTTCGGCCACAGCTATGGCCACCTAGACATAATACATTTTATTATTAATGCTTATAATATCATTTTTACGTGTGCACAAAACTCAGTCAAACCCACCCGCGTCATGCGTTAATAACATACCCCACAGACAAAATAACGCTGTCCACCTATAAATTCAACGTATCATTGTTAAAGAAACTTACTTTACTCTGTAATATTTTCTCTAACGAGGCCGCCATCACAGTAGAGCTCATCTGGTGTGTACGACGGAACGAAAATCCTAGGGGTTTGTCTGGGAAATTAGCATTAGTTAGTACCATTCCAACCTTGTCAGCTGCATTAAACCTTGCACATACTTTTCTCGCGTCCGTGCGCGTGCGAGTGTATGTGCGTGTGCGTGTGCGTATGCGTGTGGATGTGGGTGTGCGTGTGCGAGTGTATGTGTGTGTGTGCGTGTGTGCGTGTATGCGTGTGTGCGTGTGTGCGTGTGTGCGTGTGTGCGTGTGTGCGTGTGTGCGTGTGTGCGTGTGTGCGTGTGTGCGTGTGTGGGTGTGTGCGTGTGTTCGTGTGTGCGTGTATGCGTGTGTGCGTGTGTGCATGTGTGTATGTGTGTGTGTGTGCGTGCATGCGTGCGCACGTGTGTGTGCGTGTGCGTGTAAGTGCATGTGCATGTGGGAAACCCAGCGGCGGAAAGGGGAGTTTATTAGGGGCAGTTTTTGGATTTTATCAAATATTTCTAAAACAATTGCATAGTTCAAAGATATAAAAGTACCTAGATATAGACCTTTAAATGTCGATTAATTATGTTCTATGCAATTTTTTGATATGATGCGTAATTTAGTGGAAAAAAATTTCTATGGTAAAACACGTGTACGTGTACGTGTGCGTGTACGTGTACGTGTACGTGTACGTGTACGTGTACGTGTTTAAAGTGAAAATCGGGGTATGGCTTTCTGCCGCAATAAAATTTTTGGGGGGTTGAAACAATTCTAAGAGAGGGTTGGTGTAACATGTTTAATTCTTTTATGCTCTGTTAATACCCAACATAATTTTACTATTGTATGACTATTCTGATAAAAAATCATTTCATCTGCTTCTTATCTTGTTGATGGCGAAGCAAGGAAAATTATAATGATGGCTGACACTAGTACTAATAGCTAAGTATGGGTACTAATACGCATGAATGAATGTTAACATTTTTCATTATCGAATTGAAGTATAATATTTTATTTCATTGTGACGTTTTAACTACTGCATTTGTATATACTGAAAGGCGGTTATGTAAGCAAAGCAATATCTGACTTCTTTGTTGTCTATACATAAATTTATTATCAACACGGAAAGAGACTTTGCAAGGAAAAGGGAATATAAGGTACATCTTGAAAGGATCGATTCTCAAATGGGAAAAGATTGTCAAAACTATCATTACTCTCGTGTCAAAGTATATCTCGCTGTTGTACATTCTCAACATCTACGCTTCACTTATCATTCCTTTATTTCCTGTCAGAATACTTTGCAGCGCATCTGAATTTTTGTTAATTGAAACATTGGTATGTCGTCTTTTTTTCTGTGTTAATTAAATATTTTTCTGGGATGATTCATATAAAAGAGAGGTTGAAAATTAAAGAAAATTCTGTGTTATGTTTATTACTCTCATACAATGTCAATTTGTTAGCAAACCGTTAGAGAGGTGCTGGAAAATTTATGGTTTTCTATTACAGAACGTAAAATCAATATCCTTTTTCACCTGCTATTTTGTTTCGTTTGATTGTTTTCCCACTTTAACAACAAAGGAAATTAGTAAGTTTAACATTTTCATGATAAGATTTCGAAGTGTCTACATTCTATTTAGTTTTGTGACAGTTAAGTTTAAGTTACCATGTTTCATGTGATAAGGCAAGATGTTTGTACAACATCAGTAGGGGAAGTGTTTTCTGAGTATTATTGGTTGGAAAATTTACGATTATTTTGGTGGTTGGGAAAACTACTACAAAAATTGAAATGTATTTTCCGCGACAGGGATATATATACTTAAATTTATGATATACACAAAATGTGTTTATATATAGTTCAGAAGGTAACAATAATCTTGACAAAATGTAAATAAGACAACTATCAGAGATGTTTTGTACGTGCACATTTGCATCACTCGTATATCACTTACTAATCAATATTTGATTCTCAACGGCAGTATTTACTAAACTATTAAGTTTTGTTATGAACGAATAAGTTCTACATACATAAAGACAAAATTTACATCGATTGAGACTTCTATCTCGATAGCTCACTTGGTTAGAGCGGTACTCTAACAAAGTACATGTCGTAGATTCAAATCCTACTCGAGGTAAACTTTTTTTATTTATGAATTTGATAAAATTAATAATAATTTTTAATTGCAGTATTTATTATTTTATGTAAGTAGGTTCACTAGATAAGCCCTTTAATCGTGCATCCACTTATTCTTAAGCGGGATTTACACACGCAGGTTGGCGCGAAAGCGAAACTGCACAGGTATGCTCGCAGGTAAGTACGATTCGCAAAACGTGAATCGTACTTACCTGCGAGCATACCTGTGCAGTTTCGCCTTCGCCCAAACCTGCGTGTGAGAAGCTCAGTCGCCTTTTTGTAAAAGCTTCAGTTTGCAAGTAGCACACCATGAGTAGTGACACAATGGATTGGTGTATTATTGGCGCTGCCGTTGCTTGCATTGTAACACAGGAAAAAAGAAGAAAACGCAGAAGAGTATGGATGAAATCATGGTTATCCAATCGCAAGTACTCACATCTTCATTTAATAAATGAATTACGTTTAGAACCTGACGATTATCGCAATTATTTGTGCATGACTGAGGATAGTTACCAGAAGTTATTAGACCTAGTTGCTCCTTTTATTCGACGAGAAGACACTGTAATGAGGAAAGCTATAAGTCCGCACGAAAAACTTTCTTGCACGGTTCGATATCTCGCAACTGGAAGAAGCATCGCAGATAGAAATACTCCACTAATCTCTCTGAAGCATCCATTTCTCTTTTTAGTCCTGAAGTATGTACAGCAATTTTCAGGGTGTTAATGAATGAATATATGAAGGTAATATAAATAAATAAGTAAATATTAACTTATAGTAGCTACTTTTTAACCCACAACTTCTAGTTTCTCACCACTAAAGAGGAATGGGAAAATGTTGCCAAAGGTTTTTTACAAAAGTGGAATTTCCCCGATTGCTTGGGAGCCGTAGACGGCAAGCATATTCGAATAACTTGTCCACGAAAAAGCGAATCATGCTACTACAACTATAAAGGGTTTTTTAGTGAAATATTGATGGCTATTGTGGACAGCGATCATAATTTTATATTGGCAAATGTGGGAACTAATGGAAGAGTATCAGATGGAGGAGTTATTGAAAACACAAAATTTTATGAAAAACTTGTAAACAGCCAGTTAAGTTTACCTCCACCATGTGCTGTTTCTCAAAATTGACAAACGTTACCTTTTGTATTTGCCGGAGACGAAGCGTTTATCTTTGCGTCCGGATTTTCTGAAACCGTACAATATAAAGGAACTGACGTACGAGAAGAAAATATTTAATTACAGGCTTTCTAGAACGAGAAATGTGGAAAATTGTTTTGGTATGTTGGCATCAAGATTTCGTATTTTTCATACTGAAATAAATTTGGTACTTAGCACCATTGATAGAGTTGTGCCAACATGCTGTATATTACACAATTTTCTTGGACACAAAACAAGAAAGATGGGCTGGACATACCTCTTAGTGACAGCATTTGCAAGGAAACCGATGTGTTTGGGAATTTACCAGCGAGGTCATAATCGACATCCAGGTGAATATGACAAGAAATTCGGGATCTTTTCTTAAAGTATTTTAATGAAGAAGAACAATTGGTTTGGCAACATGAACGCATAACAACTTAAGATGTTCTTTATTATTACATATACACTGGTGCTCTTTGTATCCCTAAGAAAAAATAAATACATTGTTCTAAATGAAACTAACTAATCATTATTTTAAATAATAGTAGAATATAAACAAAATGAACCTACGGTGATAAATGCGGGGTGCTTCATTGTTGGCACGTATTTCTTCGATATCTCACATGATCAATGAGATATCTGAAAAATCATAAGAATTTTTCAGGTGCTTCATTCATCAAACGATATATTGAAGAAATACGCACCATTAAATCATTCTGTAATTCTGTATACACCCTATTGGGTAGTGAATTCCTCGTATAACGTTCGTACCGGCTGGGCAACTTCATCCGGACGATTGTACTGATTGGCAGGGTATGTACTATTGGTATAAGTAGAGCTCTGCAAAATCAACGTATACCTAACGTTTATACACCAAAAAGTATAAATATATTAGGAATACTATTTTTACCTGAATTGGTGATACGTGAGACAGATCTGTAACATTACGTGGCGTTTCAACATGTGAAAATCTGGTCAGATTCCCTAATTGAGCCTCGAACAAAGCTTCGTTAATTACACTCTCACAATAGATGGTCATTTCCGGACTCAATTTCCTTAACTTTGCTGATATATTTTTGCCGATAATATCATACTCGTCTTCTTCCTTTTTGTCCTGTTGTAATTTTGCACTAATAAGTCCCAACACTTCATCTGCTTGTGTGCTTTTCTTTCTTTTTGAAGCAGAGGAAGACGTGGTACTTATAGAAGCCGAAGGCGTGGGTGGGGACAAAACATCTTCTGGTATTGAAGATATTGTGGACTCTAGGTCATTATCGTTTCCTTCTGTACTGTTCTAAAATTATTATTAGATATCCTTCAAGTGTCTACATCAATGTACTTATTTTCTTACCTGACTTAACAAATCGGTTAAGTTGATGTCATCATTACCTTCCGACGTTCGTGATATTTCTTTTAAAAACAGCAGTGCGTCAAAGTACCATAGACTAGGGGTGTAAACATTTTCAGTGCTAGTACCCGATCGGCGAGAAGCAATCACTTTTTTAAACTCCTTTCGAAAGCAACTTCGTAACGAATTAATCTTTTTGACTACATCGTGTTTGTCAGCAGTTTCATTTATTTCTCTTAATGTTTCAATAAGCAATTTATAAGCTGAATCTTTTTTCAGCTTGTCACAGTATTCTTTCGATTTTATTTTCCACAGGCATGGGTGGTTCCTGTATATATCAATAAATTCACTCAGAATACGTTGTTCTTTTATCTTGTTAGACATTTTGGTTTTTGAAATAAGTGGGTGTGTTTGCCAACAACGCATTCACGAATGACAGGCAGGCGAAAACTGAGAATCAGCATGAACCAGTTATTTACACGCAGGTACTTGCCTTCGAGTTGGCGCGAAAAATCAAGACGATTCAGAAATTTCATGCCGCGCCTGAGACCTGAACGCGCCTCGTTTACGACCTATAGACGCACATACTTACCTTCGTGTCTTTGCACGTTCAGTTCCGCCTTCGCGCCAACCTGCGTGTGTAAATCCCGCTTTAACACTCTTTTCTTGGTATATATATATATATATATATATATATATATATATATATATATATATATATATATATATATATATATATATACGAGTATTACTTTTGCCTACTTATACGTGAGAAGCTTACAATTTAATTCTATAATATTAATTAAATTGCTTTACTGCCTTTTTGTGCACATCACTAGTTTTACTTACGCTTCTAACTTATTTTTTGTATTAATGCGGAAGTCGATTATTTCTCGTATCCTCTTGTGACACCTGTAATCGATATTTTAACTCTACTGGATAGTCATCAAAATTGAAAACTGACTCTCTTAAGTTCTAAAATGTAATGTTGAATGTTTTACGTGCTATTATATTGAATTAGAAAATTATAAAATAAGTAACGTTGGGGATTGACCAAAACTAGTAGAGTAGTAGTTTTAGATTTAATTAATACAAATAGTTGTTAATTAGAAGAACGCGAGGCGATGCATACAATTTACATACAATATGCCGTCTTTTAATGTAGGTAAATAACATAAAAAGAAAACTCAAATTATATTGCGGATTAAAAAGCGCTAGTCATGGAATGTCGAAATTTAAGGATATCGAACGTGTCAGATTTCTATTGCCTAATAAGTGTTACATGTTTTATTGTGTGAACACAACATAATACAAGTAAACCATAGTAATATTCTGCGTTATGTGGGTTAAGATGTGGTTGTCTATACTGAAATGCTGGTTAGGTTAGCGTTAAGTAATAAAAGTTCATTATGAGAGTTTAGGTGTGATTGAATTTCCTAGTATTAAAATGTTGATTAGGTTATGTTAGGTGTGTTAAGCAAATAATTCGGTAATATTTGATACTAAGTTGGGTTAAAATATTAATTAGGTTTTGTTTCTAAAATATGACTTATTGTGTAAACGCACCTAAATTAAATTTAATTAAGTAATTTGGTAATAGTATTTGGAATTAAATGAATACAGTTTTAGGTTACGTGTTATTATAAAAAGTTTGCTATTGTGTAAATACATCTAACCCGTCTAAATATGGAAGTAAATCAATAAAATGATACTCAGCATTATGGGAGTGTAGGTGTGGTTAAGTGTATTTATATTGAAATGCTAAGTTAGGTTAGGTGTGCTCAGTAAATCATTTGGCATTGTGTTATTATTCATTTTAGGTTAGTTTGTTCTCAAACTTTATTGTATAGAAATACCTAGCCTAATGAAATTAATGCTAGTAAATTATTAATTATATCCTAAGTTTGTGAGCTTATGTCGAATTAAAGTATCTACACTGAACCGCTGATTGCCTTAGGTTAGGTACGTTAAGTAAATAGTCCCGTCGTAGAATTAATTTAAAATTAATTATAAGTTTTATAAGAAATGCAATATTTTGGAAACACAATGAAGCTACCCTAACCAAACATAAATGAAGTGACACCGTATTATGTGAGTTTAGGTGTAGTTAGGTGTCCACACTGTCAAATAAATTATTTAGTAATCATATGTGGTATTAAGTTATAGTAATAGCTCTAGGTTAGCTTTTTACACAAAACAAGCCTAATAAAATGCGGGTAAATCAGCACTAATAGTTTGCATCATGTGAGTTACGGTGTCTGTTACGGTATAAACTGGCACTAAGACGAGGTAACATATAAACTTAGCTTTCGCACGACAAGCCAGTGATCGAGTGTGAGTCAGATGTTAATTAATTTGTACACTGAATGATAGTATACGTGACATAAGTCAAAATAGGGGTAGAAATCGTCATAAAATTGGAAATGGCCGCCAGGATATTTGAAATGTCATAAAAGGCAAAATATCCAAATAACTTGCTTACCTATACGTAAACTCCACAGGCCGCCCCAGGACCAACAGATCTTCCGCCAACCTTCAAAACTAATATTTGCACACTTAAATAAAATAGTAGCGTGCCGTAAACAAAATCAATCCCTTCTGTGATAAACAAACACTAACCTCTTGTCACGTTACATTGATCCAAAATCTCAATGTGTAAAATAATTTCACCTCGCCAAACAAAAATATAGTAATATAATAATAATGTAAACAATACTTTAACTGTATACACAATCGTTTGAAATTGAATCCCTCAAATTACATTTGATTATGCTCAATTCATAAACAAAACAAGAAAGAAAATGCAAAATTTATCGGCCTCGAAATGTACGTTAATCTTAACTCAACCTCTGAAAACTTTCGGCCGTGTTTGTTTCATTCAAACCAAACTCGCTATAATTACGCTAATTTAATAAGAAAATTAAGGAATAAATACGAAAATTGCTTGTTCTTCGGCGCTGTGTAATCATCATAGGTTCACCAAACAAAAATAACACAAGTTCAATAACCTAAATAAATATAATGTGCATAAAATAAACAATAATGCGTAAATCACAACATCCAAGAAAAACACAAAAGTTACCTTAACTGCAGAGGCCCTTTGGTTACACAGAATCTGGAACGGACTATAACCTCGACGATACGGTTGTTGCTGGGGATGTTTGCGATATTATGCAGCGTCCGACAGTTGCCTTTTGCTCCTGGCGTTGCTTGATTCGATTTTCAGTTGATTGTGTACGTTAATGTCTACATTGACACGTAATTACTCACTTTATATCAATACTGTACAAGCTCGGGTTAATGCTTATCATTTTAAATAACAAAAAAAATTATTTATTTAGCAGCAGGTTATTTGTTTACGAGCGCACTGTGAACTTAATGTTTGTAACCTTGATTTTTCCGCAAAGAAAAGCCAAGTCTTCTCCAGAGGAAAGCGTGAACACTAGGTACTTAATACTCAGCACTACTCTGGATCTCGATACATATAACCCTAAGGACTAACTGAACGTCACAATAGATCGGCGTCGTGAAGGTTCAAAAATTATATGATCTTTTAATGGAATTTTGGAAGATGAAGAATACCTTTTAACGGGAGTTCTTTCTACACGAGCCTAGTCAACGTTGTTTTGCGATACCATCTACGTCACCGTAGCAAAAAAACTGTACGCCTCGACGCTTCTACTACTACTGCTAACACAAAAACTTTACTTTCGTGGTTTTCCAACCACTTCCACTCTTATTTACCCAAAAACTTAAATATACTACTCCGCGCATACACGAAGCCTAAATTCGAAAAACGTCGGGAGAGATTGCTTTGTCAGCAAGCCTGTTTCTATTCGAAATCTTATCTGAAAAATTTGATATTTAATGAATTGGAATTTTCATTCAAAAATAGCCCTTAATGCTATGTACCTAAAGTCAATTTCCTTATTAAATTCAACATCTTATCAATCGAAATGGTGCCTATCTGGCGGCTAACTAGAACTTTTACAAAAGATGTACCTTACAATGTAATATCTGAATATGTTCTTTGATAAAATTTTTTATATGACGCAATGCCAACTTATTTAACCAAATTAAAATGCAAAAGCATTTGTTCAAACAAATCTATCCCTACATATAAATACACTAACGAATGTTTTCTTTCAAAATTCTATTAAGAGGGCTTCGCTAAATATCGATACCAAAATGTAAATCACATTTTCCTTTTCAAACTTCCATCTTACTACGATCAACAACCAAAACTTCATTTTCATCTTAGAAAATACAAAAAAATCGTAAACCTTACCGGCCGAAGGTTAACGCCCAGTGTCGTTGTCTATTTACACACTCGGGCACAAATACTGCCTGCCTATTCTGCGACCCACAGTGTCCACTAGAAAGCGAAACGGAACTGAGTGTGGTCGGAAGAAAAGCGATGAACCAAACCAAGGTCTGATCATTATTTCTTGTCTTAAAAGTTACCTTCCGTAGAAATTACGTAACCAAAATTGAGTATTAAGATTCTCACACTTAACGTAATTGCTCGTATTGTAATTTACTTCTTTTTTGAAGACCTGAATCAGAACCCTTCCTGTATCGCACTTCGCGATAAAGATCATTTTCTAACCACGACAGTCCCGAACGACGCATACCCCTGTAAAATTATTCCATCATCAAATTTCCACTTTGAAAATAAACCCGTCTATTCAGTTGCTTCCCATTTCCACCATGACATCAGTCGTCTATCCTAAATACGTATAGAAACACCCGAAGGAAAAAAA
>JARFJB010002276.1:4572500-4590000 GCA_036346205.1 Vesta saturnalis
CTCGTTGTTGTATTGACTGGTGGAGGGTATCCCAAAGTTTTCCCATTATATCAGTAGTGACAGTTTATTGCAAGTTTTGCTTTTCAGAACCATAAATGCTTCTCGTTTAATTCCCACATCTCTCTGTATGTTTTCTATCAGTTTAATTTTTACGTTTCAACCCATATAAACTTTAGGTTTAGAAGATTATGCATTTTTGTCACTATCGGTAAATCGAGTTATTAACTCGCTTTACGGCGTTTTACAAAGATTTGCCTAGGTCGGACATGATTTATGCTTCTGTGTCTGCGCGCGCACGTTTGTGTGTGTGTAAGTGTTTGTGTGTGTGTTGTGTTGTGTTGTGTTGTGTTGTGTTGTGTTGTGTTGTGTTGTGTTGTGTTGTGTTGTGTTGTGTTGTGTTGTGTTGTGTTGTGTTGTGTTGTGTTGTGTTGTGTTGTGTTGTGTTGTGTTGTGTTGTGTTGCGTTGCGTTGCGTTGCGTTGCGTTGCGTTGCGTTGCGTTGCGTTGCGTTGCGTTGTTGCGTTGTGTTGTGTTGTGTTGTGTTGTGTTGTTGTGTTGTGTTGTGTTGTCTGTGCTGTGCTGTGCTGTGCTGTGCTTGTGTCTGGGTTGTGTTGTGTTGTGTTGTGTTGTGTTGTGTTGTGTTGTTTGTTGTTATGTGTTGTTATTTTGTGTTGTGTTGTATTGTATTATATTTATGTTATGTTTGTTGTGTTGTTGTATTGTGTTTTGTATGTTATTTAGTTTGTGTTGTGTTATGTTGTGTTTGTTGTGTTGTTTGTGTTGTACTGTGCTGTGCTGTGATTGTGTTGTGTTATAGTTTGTTGTGTTGTGTTTGTGTATTGTTTGTTTGTTATTTTGTTGTTTATAGTTGTATTGTTTTGTAGTTATATGTATGTTTACTGTATTTGTGTATGTTTGTTGTTGTAGTATGTTATATTGTGTTGTGTTGTGTTGTGTTGTGTTTGTTGTATTGTGTTGTTGTGTTGTGTTGTTGTGTTTGTTGTGTTGTTTGTGTTGTGTTGTGTTTGTTGTGTTATGTGATTGTGTATTGTATGTTATATTTGTTAGTTGCGTTGCGTTGCGTTACGTTGCGTTACGTTCGTTCGTTACGTTCGTTACGTTACGTTAGTTAGTTGTGTTGTGTTGTGTTGTAGTTGTGTTGTGTCTGTGCTGTGTTATTGTTGTGTTGTGTTTGTGTTGTTGTGATTGTATTGTGTTGTTGTGTTGTGTTGTGTTGTGTTGTAGTTGTGTTGTGTTGTGTTGTGTTGTGTTGTGTTGTGTTGTGTGTGTTGTGTTGTGTTGTGTTGTGTTGTTGTGTTGGTTGCGTTGCGTTGCGTTGCGTTGCGTTGCGTTGCGTTGCGTTGCGTTGCGTTGCGTTGCGTTGCGTTGCGTTGCGTTGCGTTGCGTTGCGTTGCGTTGCGTTGCGTTGGTTGTTGTGTTGTGCTGTGCTGTGCTGTGCTGTGCTGTGCTGTGCTGTGCTGTGCTGTGTTGTGTTGTGTTGTGTTGTGTTGTGTTGTGTGTGGTGTTCCTGTGCTGTGCTGTGCTGTGCTGTGCTGTGCTGTGCTGTGTTGTGTTGTGTTGTGTTGTGTTGTGTTGTTGTGTTGTGTTGTGTTGTGTTGTGTTGTGTTGTGTTGTGTTGTGTTGTGTTGTGTTGTGTTGTGTTGTGTTGTGCTGTGCTGTGCTGTGCTGTGTTGTGTTGTGTTGTGTTGTGTTGTGTTGTGTTGTGTTGTGTTGTGTTGTGTTGTGTTGTGTTGTGTTGTGTTGTGTTGTGTTGTGTTGTGTTGTGTTGTATTGTGTGTTGTGTTGTGTTGTGTGTATGTGTGTGCTTGCGAGTGTGCGTGCGTGCGTGGATGTGTGTTAGTAACCGTACGTGCTTGAATCTCAGATTATGTCGGACCTATAGCAGAGAGGTAAAGACATCTAAAGATGTTAATCTTCTTCTTACATGTAGTACCTAGGTGTACTATATGTAGCTTCCAAGTTAGTTTTGGGTCTAACGTGATTCTGAGGAAATTGATTTGGTTTTTGACCCTATGGTGAGTCCATTTATTGTAAGCTTTCGTTCCGTAATCTGCCTAAATGAAGTGTCTGGGATTTAGTTGGTGAAAACAGATATCCAATATTTTTCGCGTAATTAACAGTAAATGTTTTGTTTATTTCAAATTGAAATATTTCATTCACACCAGAGTTTATGGTTCCAGAAGCGTAAACTTGTCTTTGTACATACTTTTCCTAATTGTTGAACCGATAACATTAATAATGTCATCTATCCTTGTGCAGTATATGTGATGAAGAAAGTTTATTTCCTACACGTATGTCCAACTTGTTATTTTTAAAGAAACAGTATAGACTTTGGTAAATTACCTATCAATCCTACGGCGTGCGATCTTTTCAAATCGTGATGATGTCGGGTAACATCAAATGCTTTTTCAATGTCATGGAAAATTTTGATAAGATGTTCCCTTTTTACGAAACTGTTGAGGATCGCCGTCTCCAATTAGACAAGAATGTCGACTGTATATCTTGATGGACGTGATCAAAATTGGAAGTTTGCTATAGTTTCTTTCTAAAAACAAGGCGCACATTAACCATTTTTTCTAGCAATTTACTCAAGCAAGATATAAGGTCTGTAGCTGCTTGATAGTTTAGGATCTTTTTCTCACTGTAGAATGGGTACTCTAATGGAGGTTTGCCACTCAACGGAATAGCCACTTGCTTCCGAGACCTTGTTGAAAAATTCTAAAAGGGTTTTTTTGCATTATCCGACATATATTTTATAAAATCATGTATGTTATCAAGTCGATGATTTTTAGATTTAGCGAGGGCTTTTTCGATCTCATACATTGAAATTTTGATAATGTTCCTGTTATACATAGTATTTTCACGGTATGAAAAATCACTAACATACTATTCCTACAATTGACATTTAATTTGCTGAATTATTCATTTGGCGTCAGCTCTCATACGGTTAAAGTGGATAATGTTGTCGGTTGTTAGATGTTTTTTGAAAAGGTTATATGCTTCTTTTTTCCTTTAAATCATGTTTGTAATTTCATCGTTCCACCACCGGACTTTTCCGTGAACTGGTTTTGGTGAAGTCATGGGGATACTGCATAGTACTTCGCTTAGAGTTTTGAGGGTAATATGCCGTTGAGATTCGTCAACAGAATTCGATATATTGCTAAACGGTTCGAGGTTTAATACGAGGTTATGTGAATTTGCACGACGTAAATTTTTCCTTTGTGGAGCGGAAATATTAGGAATGATCGCATTAGTATGTATGCTTATTAATATTGCAGCGTGGTCTGAAACCATTTCGTCCAAAAGTGATTTCCACTGAGGGTGGGAGTACAAACGGATAAATTTAGTACTTAGAGCATATTAGTGCGTGAGTTAAGGGCAGCGTAATTATTGTTTTTATAATGTTGCATATTTTTATTAAAAACATGTTACAATAGAGATTGCATAATTACCCTAAAAATATCTGATGTGGAACATCACATCACTTTCCCACTTATAAACTGGAAATTAAAGAAAAACTAAATTGTGCGTCCCTTTAAGCTAATTACTCAACCTCTGTTGTAATACATTCATAAATTAACAGGTAACATTATAAAAACAAAAACAATAATTTATGTTCGAATTAAGAAACATTATAACTAAAAGTTATGTAAAATTAAATTATCTTTAAAAAAATAGATTTACACATTTTCCTTCGTTATTCGATATTGGACCACTTGGAACTAACACTTAAATTGTTAGGAATTTTTTTCCAAGGTCTATATAGTGGTATTTTATACTCCTGAAATATACAGCTGTTTTAGAAATATTTGATAAAAACCAAAAACTGCCTCCTCTTTTCCACCACTGCATTTCTCCTAAAATATAACTAGTTTTAGGAGAAATTAAGTCAATCTTACATCCGAAATTTCAAGTATGAATGTTTTATTGTTCCGCAGTTACCGTGGATACCAACACACACATATGCGCTCGCGCACATACACACACGCACGCACACATACGCACACCAACACACTCATACACCCACACACCCGCGCACACACACACACACACACACACATATATATATATATATATATATATATATATATATATATATATATATATATATATATATATATATATATATATATATATATATATATATATATATATGTATGAGATAATAAGTCGACTTAGCGTTAGTGAAAAAAATGTCGATTACATAACCTCTTATACCTGTACAGGGTGTCCCTCGACGAACGACATCGACCTATTATGGAGAAAGTATAAACAGGAAAAATCTGAAGATTTGGCTACTTACTACAGTCGATGGGGGACATCCATCTAAATTATTTTTAAGATTATTACACTTCTGGTTATACCTAAAGTGGATATTAACTCGTTTATTTTAAATGGGACACCCTGTATATTTTAGCATTTTTGGATTTTACTTCCAATTCTAGGCATACTTTATGTTTATGTCATACACCTAATTCAATAAAAAATGACAGTTGCATCGCCCAATAAAATTGCCTATACTGTCCAAACAGCAAATTATTTTGCAGTGAAATTCTGAACTATTGTAAACAAAGGACTGTTTTAGTTCACTAACAACGCGCAATGACGTATTTGTGTACAGGGTAATTGCAAAGCAATAATGAATTTGGAACTCAAAAATAGAAAACTTAATTTTTTTTAAACTGGAATCCAAACTTTTGCATCGGATTTGGGTTTAGCACCAGATATAACTATGATTTTCAACTTAAATGCCTATACCTAAATCTAACCCTTTTCATTTTATTGGAAAAAAAGCGTTTTCACTTGCCCATATTCGGTTGCGGTGTTAAACTCTTTATTTTTAATCTTAGTTTGTAATGCTTTTACCAACCAGTCATCAAGGAAAGTATGGTGGTATGCCAATGACATTAGTTTTGACAACTGGAAATATGCCGTCACGACTCTGATATTGAAACGAAAATTATTTAAATTTATTATGAGTTCTTGTTATGAACGAATACGTTCAAAGGCAAATATGTAATTAAAAATTATTATTAATTTTATTAAATACATAAATAAACAGTTTACCTCGAGTAGGATTTGAACCCACGACCTGCACTTTGCTAGAGTACCGCGCTAACCAACTGCGCCATCAAGGTTCAAGCCCCAATCGATGTAAATTTTGTTTTTATGTATGTAGAACTGTTGTAAATTCTAAATACAGTATTGCCCGAAATAAACAGTACTGATACTAAGTCGGCGGTGTCTCTATTCGCCTCGCTGTTATACCCAAGTTAGCTAGTGTACACCTGTCAAGTAAACCTTAAACAATTAATTAGTAGGGCCTAATTTTTAAAAATGGTGTTACATATAGAGGAGAAGGTGTTTCTGGTAGAGCATTATTTTCGCTCATACGGAATCGGCCGACGTAATGGTGCAAGTCTGCGATACGTGTGTGATCAATTCACACAACGGTTTAATAAATGTTCTCTAAGTAATGCTGTAATTTTAAAGGTTATTGAAAAGTTCCAAAATACGGGTAATGCATTGTGCCAACGAACAGTTAACAATAACAATAATCATGAACGTGTTTTTAAGCAGATCTTAGAAAATCCTAAAGCCAGCCAGACAAGGACAGCGTTGCAACTTGCTTTAAAAAGAACTTCCTTGCAAAGAATCCTGAAGGAGCTGGGTGCATTTTCGTATGTGATTCAGGTACATCAACAATTACATCCTCGGGATTATCGCAGTAGAGAGGAATATTGCAGCAGAATTCTCGCGTTACAGTATGAAAATCCTGAATTTTTTAAAAATGTATGGTTTTCAGACGAAACACATTTGTCGGGACATGTGAATCGGCGCACAAATCGATTTCTAGGCTTTGCCAGACCCGATGTGGTTCAAGAAGTTCCTTTACATAGTGCAAAAGTGAGTGTCTGGCGTGCAGTTTCGGGACACGGAATCATTGGTCCATACTTCATCGAAGAGAATGGTAGGAAAGTCACACTAAATCAACAGAGGTACATACAAATTTTAACACGCTCTATCCCCGATCTACGTCAATTCTGCGTGCACGTAATTTGGCATTTCGAGACCAATTTTTTCAGCAGGACGGGGAAACTTGCCATACTGCTGTCGCACTTCGTCCATTTCTTCAGGGACATTTTCCAAGCAGACTCATTTCACGATTTACTGACTTCCCTTATCCTTCACATTCTCCAGACCTCACATCTCCAGACGCATACATTTGGGGCATGGCTAAAATGCCGTTTTCAAAAGGAGACCACAAACCATCGATGAATTAAAGGATGCCGTTAGAGCCTTCTTCGCAGACCTGAGACAACCCTTATTCTATAACATGACGAGAAACTTAGTACATCGTTATGAATTCTGTCTTGAACGAGGAAGTGCACATTTAGAACATGTAATAAAGAGTCAATAATATGTATTTCTTAAATAAATAAAACAATTACAAGTTCAGTACTGTTTATTTTGGGCAATACTGTATAAGGAGATTACAATCAAATTATTATGTTAATGAAATGTGAGCCTGCAATATCGCAACGATTCACACATACCAAAGCAACTTGGCTAATATTAAATTATTATAAGTTTTTGTTATGAACTAATAAGTTCAAAGGCAAATATGTAATTAAAAATTATTATTCATTTTATTAAATACATAAATAAAAAGTTTACCTCGAGTAGGATTTGAACCTACGACCTGTACTTTCCTAGAGTGCATCGCTAACCAACTGCGCCATCAAGGTTCAAGCCCCAATCGATGTAAACTATGTCTTTATGTATGTAGAACTGATGTAAATTCTAAATATAATGAGATTACAATCAAATTACTTATATTATTGGAATGTGAGCCTGCAATATCGCAAGGATTCACATATACCAAAGCTTGAACCTTGATGGCGCAGTTGGTTAGCGCGACACTCTAGCAAAGTACAGGTCGTAGGTTCAAATCCTACTCGAGGTAAACTTTTTATTTATGTATTTAATAAAATTAATAATAATTTTTAATTATTTAAATTTGTTTATTATTTACGGAGAATGTAATAAAGTGGTGAATAGAACATGTGTGACGTTTGTTCTCGTTAGCCAGAAAAAAAATCCATACCGGTTCCGTTAAAAGAAAAATTATTAAAGCTAATCCTATTCTTAACAATGAAAATGTGGAAATTGCAATTTTGGGTTGCTTTGTTGCAAATCCAATGATTTCAATAAAACAGGTTTCCATAGACCCAGGAGTATCAAAAAAAAAATTAATAGGGTTCTGAAAAAGCAAAAGTTTCATCCATTCGCATTTTCCCTGCTAGATGATTTTCCGAGAAGAGTACTTTTTAGTGAATTTATACTACGGAAACGAACGATTTTTGAAAAACATAATTTGGAGCGACCAAGCAAAATTCACTGAAAATGGCATGCTTAAAAGACATAATTCGCACTATTGGAGTGACGCAAAACCTCATGCTCTTATGGAACGAAGCTTCCAAAAAAACTTGAGTTTTAATATTTATTACGCAGTCAGGAACGATCAAATTGTGATGATATGTTTCTATGACAAAAATTTGAACGGTATCAAAATGTTCAGAAATGAATATGTCATATGTTCCTACTGGTGAACGATATTTAGCAATACTACAAGAGTTGAAAACTGAGT
The DNA here is from genome assembly GCA_036346205.1 of Vesta saturnalis. Lineage (NCBI taxonomy): Eukaryota > Metazoa > Arthropoda > Insecta > Coleoptera > Lampyridae > Vesta > Vesta saturnalis. Next base: position 4,580,172 of record JARFJB010002276.1, read on the forward strand.
ATCTGGATAATTTACCTCTCGCCGACAGAAGTGCTATACCAACGTGATGGTGCACCGCCCCACAATGGCCAATGAACACTTTCCTACAGCATGAATTTGAGGACCATTGGATAGCTAATAACGGACCTTTTCAATGGCCACCGCGTTCACCCGATATGTCGGTTTTAGATTTTTTTTTTGTATGGGGTGCCATTGAGGGTGAAGTATACAACGAAGAAAAACTGTATGTAGAGAGTAGAAAACGCATTGCGCTCTTTGAGTCCAAATTCAATAATATCGGCAACCCACGAGCAACTGATACGAAGGTGCGAAAAGTGTCACGAAGTTCATATTGTAAACGACATTTCCATTGTTAAGAATAGGTGTATATTTAACAATTTTTCTTTTAACGGAACAGGTATTTTTTAAATTTTCAACAATTTTCTTCACGGTTTGTAACAGTATAAACGGGTGGTAGAACGGGATTACAGACAAAATTGGCCTTTTTGCCCCGACTAGCCTGCGTATGGGTGTAGGTCAGATGTTGAAAAATTTTGCACAACCAGAATAGTAAATTGTACGTAAGTCAAAATAGGGGATGAAGACAAAATCGGTTCGGTTAAGGGCGCCAGAATGTTTGGTAGTCAAAATAAGGGTCGTCGTGCCAAAATTACGAGTACATAGCGTGTCTAAACATACAAAAAACATACGCTTACCTATCCGCAATCAATTCCAGGTGTGCTGGACAGCAAGTCAGCAAACCACCTGAAATAGGGCTTCAAAAACACTACACGCTTGTCAAATAAAGCGTGATAAACACTCAATAAAGTTACGTTATTACACCTCAGTGTAAGTAATTAGGCATTAAATAATAATCAAAACAAAACAAAAAAAATAAGCTATAGAATGCACTCTAAATGAATTAATTCTCAACTAAAAATCAAATAAAACACTAAATATTATTAACGATATTAGTCAATAATAAAAAAAAACTAACTTCGTTACGTTAAAACTTACGCTTCTAAATTACTTGCAATTTGCAAAAAAAACTTTTATGTAACACAAAAGGGTTTCCACAGAATTAAAACATATTTATAACAACTAACAAAGCTATAATAAAATAATAAAAAAAGGATAAATATAAACATACGATAATGCGTATAAACAAAAAAAAATACAAAGGCTTAAAAGGCGACAGGATGTCTGATCAGAATGCTGCTTTACCCCAGTCTAAATGGTTTAACCTATCTTTATATTATATATATATATATATATATATATATATATATATATATATATATATATATATATATATATATCGTGGATTATATACTCACACTACAATAGGGTCAATTGCCCTTTAATACTAAAATAAATAACAAAGGGTGAAGGCGGAGCGTCAGAACTGAAATTAATTACACTAACCAAAGTAAAACAACAACTTAATTTAACAAAAAAAAATACGACACCGCTTTCATATTCAATAAAAAAACAATATTATGTTACCTTAAGGTCTAGAATTACACCTCTCCTGTGTTACAACAATTGATGACCAATGACTGCTATGACGGAAATGAAATCTCCCTGCTCTGGCAAAATGATGAATGAAATGTTGACTATTGTTCTTTTATACACAAACGATTTCTTGGTTTAAACTCGTTAAAATGTTACTGCATAAATTATAAACTTCTTTTAAAATACTAATTTGAGCACTCAATTTGCTTGTTGACTTTAATCTTTTAACTGGTTTGATTTCCACTAACAATCCAAAAGGTTAATAATTTGATTTAAATAACGATAATTTTAATATATTGCGAAAGGTTCTTTATCCATAAACACGCTTTGTACGGTAAATAAGCGGCATTGCAAGAACGTTGATTTAAAAAAAGAATCCGCAAAAGCGAGAAAAACCAAAGAGGTCACTGAAGCACTAATACAACACGACGATGTCCTCTAGGTAACTTTACGTAAAATCGAAAGGACTCGGTAATTTCCAAAATCTCAAACGTCAGTAAAAGTAACGTGCAAAGCATCTCTATGTTTACCTTAAAGTACGAACAATTAGTCCCACATTCAATTATCTATGAATTAAAACTAACATACTCACTATTAATCTGAACAACTATACTTAAGCGTCTTTATGTCGCCAACATGACATCATACACATATAAACCTACACTATTTATTTAAATTACTTAATTTTTTAAGGAAATCAAACGAAATAAACGTTATTTACACTTATATACAAACAAACGTTACTCAAACTTCGATAAACGGGAAATAATAAGGAAAAACAACCTAAATTTCGGATTAATAATTCACAAACAAACAAAACTAAAGCTCGCCATACACCTTTCCTAAAGGTCGCTACACGCGTAACACAAATTTATCTATAAAACTAAACTTGACAACAACAAAAAATATATATATATATATATATATATATATATATATATATATATATATATATATATATACATATACGGAATCTAACTAAGTGAATAAAACTACAAACAAAATTACGCAATACGTATACAGGGTGTTCAAAATACCCTGACAGGTTTTTGGTGATGGCTTCTTTTTTTCTGGATAACGAGCAGCATTACCAACTAAATTAAAAATAAAAAGTTCAACAACGCAACTGAATATGGGCAAGTGAAAACTCTTTTCTTCAATAAAATGAATAAGGTTAGATGTAGGTATAGGCATTTAAATTGAATGTCACAGATATTTCTGGCGCTAAACCCAAATCCGATGCAAAAAGTATGGGTTCCAATTTAAAAAAATTGACTTTTTCTATTTTTTGGGTGCCAAATTCATTATTGTTTTTCAATAACCCTGTATACAGTAGTTCAGTGTTTCACTGCAAAATAATTTGCCGTTTGGACATTATAGGTAACTTTGTTGGGCAATACAAATTTTATTGAAAACTTGGACTATTTCAAAAACGGCTAGAGTTAGGTGTATGACATTAAACATAACGTATGCCTAGAATTGAACGTAGAATCCAAAAATGCAACAACATACAGGGTGTCCCATTTATAATGTCCCCCATCGACTTTAGTAAATCCCAAATTTTCAGATTTTTCCTATTTATACTTTTTCCATAATCGATCGATGTTGTGCGTCGTGGGACACCCTATAAATGTATATGTAGGTTAGGAGTTAAGGATGCATTATTTAATTTTTTTTAATTTGCACTGTATGGGTTGGAAGGTAGTGTTTTGTTTCACGCGAGATATTTTATTATTTCATACCACTGATTGAGCATTTTAAATAGACGTTCTTTTTTAATTCACTTTTACTTTTGTGAAAGTACTTCATTGTTGAAAAGTAATTGTAAATAATGTAAATGGTGAATGAAAAAAGACTGTAACAGTTCCTAATTATCTATTGTTGGATGACTAAGTAATTTCTCTGCAAACTTTCAATAAAACTCTTAAACTCATTCCAAAGAAATCAGTAAAATGTAGAAGGATACATTCATTCCTTGTAAATCCTGCAACGTTTGACTTCAAAGTGATCTCGTCTTAATGTTGTGAGTACGCACCCTACATTTACACTGAATATTGGGACCATTTGTATATTCTAAACGTTGCATTTTGTTAATACTATAATTTTCAGTATTATACTTTTATTTATTTCAATTATAGTTGCTAAAGAAGTAAAATAAATTTAACAGTATTTATTTATGAGAAATGTTCGCTAAGGTTAACAACCTATATAGGATAGACGCTAAAAAGGGAATGACCATATAAATTGAATGAATCGAGATAAAAGAAGAACGTTCACTTAAACATCATTTCATTCAAGTGGAAAGGCGTTTAAATTTTTGGAACAGTGACGGATACGGAAACAATTACTTAAAGAATAACATTAAAATTTTAAAAGGCGTTTTACACACAGTTTTCTTGGTTTTGCGTGCAAAATTTGCAGAGGAAACAATATTTTCAGGTATTTCAAACAGAGTCAAGTAAAAAATTTAATCTTAATTTTTTGTGCAACGTTATGTACGTATTCTTCACTTTTTTTAGTGGCGTATAACAAAGAGAAAGGAATTAATGCGCAATCTATATAATTGTAAAAGTACTGAATCAAATTTAATTTCTCGTTTTCAAATAACATTTTAACAATCATAATCGTAAAATTTTCAATTTTCGAGTTTACGGCATAAATCGTAAAAGATTTATTCTTCTTTGATTTATGTCATGCTTTTAACGTTGAGAAATGCTGGGCGTTTTTAAATTTATTTATGCTCTGTTATATAATTGTTTTGGGAGTAGGAATGACCTTTTATCCATCGTATTGTGAAATGGGCACATGAATTTGTTATTTTCAATCTTCACAATAACTTTATGTCGATGACTGTAATATGTTCGTTTTTCATGTTTCTAAACATTTTGTTTTATTTAATTACAATATGGCTTTGACACTTATATAACTGGAGTAGCCCAAATTTATAACGTATTTAACTTTCTTAATTGTTTGTAATTTTTTTACTGTCACAAATAACTCTGAACTGGTAGATTGTACTTTACGATTGAACGTATATTTTTATCAATTGTATATTATTTTTACTTGTACGGCTTAACTGAAGTGAGAGTAAAACAATAGATTCCAATAGCTAACTTCATGGTTTAGACACAGAGGTTGTGGGAAAAAATTAAACATAAGAGAAATAGTCGGCCGTTATCAACCTGAAGGGTTTTAAAACAGAGAGTCTACAAGAAGGTTGCCAAATTTATTTACACACTAAAAAGACATATCATCAAAATAAACATTAATTTTGCATAAGGAACGCAAGAATGTGTCGAACCAATTTAGGATACTTGCGAGATCGTAATAATAACTCTTAAGTAAATTTAAATTACAAGGTTTACATGAATCCTAGTTGCAATCACTTGCATTATCGAGGGCCCGGTACGCTTAGTCAATAGTACTTACGTTGAGTGCCAAGAACCTCGTAATGTAGCTTGCTCCTTCAGTTACTGTTTAATAAGAAACACCTTGTCCGAAGAACGATGGCTCCTTTTAAAATTAAGAAATCGGTCCAATGTCTAAAGTAGTTTTGCCTTATTGTACCGTGTGTCCCAATTTCGAAGGTTTTGAGGGGTATCGCAAGAACGACTTGAGATACGAAGTTGCGATTTTCGCGTTCCTACTTTTTTATGAAACGAAATATGGACTAAACAAAATTTCCATGGCACGCTTCGTCAGGGCGATGTTGAAAATTTGGCATTTTGGAACCCCCTTGTTTCTCTGTTAGCAAGTAACATGGAAATAAAGTGAGAACTGATACGTAGAATCAAGTGGCGTACGTAACTTTTCTATAACTGTTGCCGTTTCTTCAAAATAGCCCAAACTTGCTTTTATAAATGGGACACCCTGTATATTTTTCACAAGCGTATTCCATTTGTGCTCAGCTTTCCAAAAATATATAAAACTCTATAATTGTTTCAACATTAAGCCGAAAATTTACGTATTAGAATTTTAAATTTTTTAATAGTTTGCCGGGGCGGAATCTAAAGTAAGAAAATAATTCGGCTATCAGATTTTAAAATTTGTCAGTTATTCTGATTATTTTCTTTGATAGTCTATTATTTTAACTTAATCGTTGGAAATTCATTGGTTGTTAATTGTGGCAGTAATATTTAAAGGTGGTAGGCATGTATACTCCATGCCATCCGGGATGTACCACCACCCTTACCATGGGCTCCTTAATATTGGGTCTCCGATTTTCTGAGCTCGGTAAGGGCTGCCGGTTACCTTTTCCTTCATCCTTAATCTATTTTCATCATTATTCTTCCTTCTCGCCCTCACTGTCTTCCTATCGGATTAAAAGTCCCAAATTAAAAATAAGATGGCTGTGGTTTCTAGGGTAATAAATGCCGGACGTAAAATCCTGCCCCATTCAGATGTTCGGGAGGTCAGGGCCCGATTTTCTGAGCTCGGTAAGGGCTGCCGGTTACCTTTTCCTTCATCCTTAATCTATTTTCATCATTATTATTCCTTCTCGCCCTCACTGTCTTCCTATCGGATTAAAAGTCCCAAATTAAAAAATAAGATGGCTGTGGTTTCTAGGGTAATAAATGCCGGACGTAAAATCCTGCCCCATTCAGATGTTCGGGAGGTCAGGGCCCAAGCAACCTCGGTGATCTAAAGTATCAACTTTCTGATTCACTACTGTAACATCCGCGCTATCAGGTCTAATCTTAATGCTATTCACCAACATCTTGAACAATTACAACCTGATATTTTGTTTCTATCTGAAACACAAATCTCCTCTGAAAGCTCGAGCCTACATCAAGGACAGAATTGCTTGCAAGAGGATTTCTTCCTTAGAAAATAAAAATTTGGACGTGATTTGGTTTAAACATTCTGGTCCTAATTTTGTGAAATTCTACTGTTGCATTTATAGGTCTCCTAATGACAGTAACTTTCAAGACTTCTTCGATTACCTTAGTATGAAAGTTGACTATCTCCTGCTCAGTTTCCATCTTGCGATATCTCAATTGTAGGTGATTTCAATGTTCATAGCTCTAATTGGCTTCAGTTTTCATCTATTACAAATTCTGCTGGTCATAGTGCAGAAACATTTGCTATGTCATGTGATCTCACACAAATGATTTCTCAATCCACAAGAATCCCTGATAACCCTAACCATACTCCACATCTTCTAGATCTCTTCCTTACATGAAACCCTCTTGTTTATAAAACTTCCGTTCTTTCGCCTTTAGATCTTTCCGCTTTAGATATCTCAAAGGCATTTGACCAAGTTTGGCATAAGTGTTTACTTGCCAAACTCACCTCGTTTGGGTTAAATAATACGCTCATCAACTGGGTTTCTAGTTTCCTTGATAAAAGACGAATACGTGTCGCAGTTGATGGCTTTTTTCAAAAGAAGTTAGCATCAACGTGAGCGTACCACAGGGATCCGTTATAGCGCCTACACTTTTCTGCTCTACATAAATGACCTTATTTCTTCAACAACTAACCCAATTCATTGCTTTGCTGACGATAGCACTCTTCACTGTAGTTCATCTCAGTCTACTCATAGTGATAATCCACCTTCTATGTCAAATCAAGAAATTAAAGCTGAAATGGCAAATTCAATCAACAAAGACATTCAACGTATTCTCAAATGGGAAGCAATAATCTAGTTAAATTTAATGCTAACAAAACTTATGTCCGCCAAAAAGATCGATCATTTCCTGTTGTAAGTATGAATGGCTCAGTTCTTAAGTTTTTCAGACTCTATTACTCTGTTGGGCATGACTGTATCTTCAAATCTCTCATGGGTTGACCATCTTCTGTTAGCTACCAAAACAGCTGCTCGTAAAACAGGCTTTTTGTACAGATCTAAGCAGTACTTTACCTCTCGACAACTCCTTCTACTGTATAAGGCCCAAATTCGTCCTCATCTGGAATATAATTCTCACCTCTGGGTTAGCGCTCCCCAATATGCTCTCGATATCGTTGTTCGTATATAAAAGAGAGCGATTAGGCTTATAAATGACCCGTCCTTAACTTCTCACATACAGTCCCTAAGCATAGAAGGATGGTTTCAGTTCTTTGTTTGTATTATCGTTATGACAACGGCTATTGTGCTGCTGAATTATGTTCTTTGATACCATCTCGGTTATCTTTGCGAGAAACACTCGGTTCGCTCATTCACATCACCAGTATGCAGTACAAATCTCCACTTGTCGTACCAAACGGGCGCAATCCACATTTCTCTACACGGCTTCTAAACTCTGGAATGATCTCCCTAGTTCCTGTTTTCCTCTCAGTTATGATATGAGAAAATTTAAGGTAGCTGTTCATAGGCATTGTATTGGCAATTCATTATCCCTCTATCCATCCTCCTAAGTGTTCCTGAGTGCTTTAGCACGATAGGCCAAATTTAGCCTGTTCAGGTCCACAATCATAAAAAAGTCACGTGTATATGATTGTTTGATTTGTGTGTATTGAGGGTTCATAAAAACCACCAATATTTTCTCAGTTTTAATTCCCTACGCACAGCTACATCTTACTTGAGTAGAAACACAAACAAATAACTACAGGAAGAAATCCCGGGTACTAGCTCGTTCAATAGTCTACAACAAAAAAATCGCGAAATTGACGATCGTCAACCGCAACGAATCGACGTTCATCTTGCAGAGAAATTGGAATGCCCAAGACAAGTGTTCCAAAACTCTCAGAAACTAGAAATATTAGCCATTTAAAGTTTATATGGTCCAAAACTTACGACCGGGTGATATAGAACGTCGTAGACAATTTTGCTATTGGTATTTACAAAATGTAAAGTAATGTTGATTTTGAAAAGTTTGTTGTTTGGTCTGACGAGGTGCACTTTAGCAGCGCTGGTATTTTTGATCACCAAAATAATAAATTTTGGGCTGAGAATAACCCACATGCACTGTTTCCACGAGAACGACAGGGAAGGTTTGGCTGTAATGTATTGTGTTTCATATTGGGTACTAAAACTGTATATCAGGCTCTTGACGGAGGCCTTACTGCCAATATGTAACAAATTTTAGAATATAGTATACGCCAAAATAAAAGGTGATGTCATTAGCACATTTAAATCAATTATATACAAGTCGGTGCTCCTGCTCACAACGCTGAAATTGTATAGAACTTTCCAGGGAGCTGTATACAAATTAACCAGTAAGATAGCCAACCAATCACTAGATTTGTCAGTTCTCGATTTCTTTCTGTGGGGATATCTTAATAATAAAATTTATAGAACCCAATATCAAACTCTGGAGGATATACGCAACTCCGTTGACAGGGCTTGTATAGTACTACAGTTGAGGCCTGTTATTATTTCAAATGCAATAAGGCTTAACGTTGAAAAGAACTATAGAGTTTTATATATTTTTGGAAAGTTGAGAACAAATATAATCGAATTGTGAAAAACTATCCAGGTTGTCCCATTAAAAGAAAGGTAAGCTTGGGTTTTTTTTTAAGTAATTTAGTAATTATAGAAAAGTTACACACCCCACATGATTCTACGTAAAATATCAGTTTCAGGTCTCACTCTCTTTCTATGTCACTCACTAACAGAGATACGAAGGGCCCTAAAACGACAAATTTTAAAATTGACCTGTATATCAGAAACGAAGCGTGTCATGAACATTTTGTTTACTCTATATTTCGTTTCATAGAAAAGTAGCACCGCAACGCGAAAATCGCAACTTCCTATCTCAAGCCATTTATGCGAAATTTTTGCAGGCAAAACCATCTAAATCGGGACACACGGCAACTAATATGTAAAATAAAACAAATTTATAAAATTAGTCAATTTTGATTACCATATAAACACACTTCATAAAAGTTGAATATATACTCCCTTCTCTGATGTACCCTCTCAAACCGTTCGTACCCAGAATTGCTAACAAACAGCATTGTCCGGACTTTCATCAGATGGTAGTGATTTAAAATATACGTGGATGCTGACAATCATTGGTATTAGATTAAACTCGGTATTGGTAACGGAGGATGCTTTGGGCGTGTGTGTGCGTGCGTGCGTGTGTGTGTGTATGTGTGTGTGTGTGTGTGTGTGTGTGTGTTTTGTGTGTTTGTATGTGGATGTACGTGAGTATGCACAATAACTCCAAAACTACTAAACCTGTGTACTTAAAATTTTGTATTTAAGCTTGTCATTTCGCTTGAAGCTGATTAGATTTTGGAAGAAATCCAGCGGCAAGTTATTAGGGAAATTTTGTTTTACCAAATATTTCTAAAACAGCTACACCTTTCAACGGTTTAAAAATACCTAGATATACACCTTTAACATATCGATTAATTATATTCTATGCAATTTTTTGAGACGCAAGGTAAGTTT
>JARFJB010002276.1:4595000-4602500 GCA_036346205.1 Vesta saturnalis
TATCGTTTCTAACGTAGAAGTCAGCTCCCATCTCAGTAGATATACAATACAGAAAAGTCACTAGATTTCAAGGTCATAACAATTCCTACTTCAATGTCACCGCTTCAAGGTCACATGGCAGGAAGTTTGGTAACACTCTCGAGTCTCTTCAAGTTCGCTCTCATTTCCAATGTTAAGTTCTTAACGTACACACACCCCGCTTCAAGATCAATTGTTTTCAAAGTCAAGGTCATCGTACACATTGCATACATCGAAGTATATTCCTCAAGGTCATCACATTGTCTACGTCTAAGTACATGGTTTCCAGGGTCAAGGTCATCACATTGCCTTCCTCAAAAGTACAAGGTTGTTCAAGGTCACGTTCCCTGCATCAGTCTTCAAGGTCAGGAAATGTTCAAGGTCATCAATCATTTTTTTGGCTGAGTGTTAACTTGGCAGGGAAGCGCCAGCCAATTCTTAGAATTTGGCCGAGGTCATGTGTGTGTGTGTGTGTGTGTGTGTGTATGTTAATTACAATTCTTAAGCTCCTGACTTTGCGTAGGATATTTCATACACCTCAAGGTCAAAGGTGATTCAAAGTTCTTGTTCGTCTAGGTATATGGTTTCCAAGGTCACTCACATTGCCTACCTATTCTTCAAGGTCATCGTACACATTACCTGCGTCCAATCACATTACCTATGTCAAGGTTTTCAAAGGGCCCACGCTGCCTGCGTATATTCTTCAAGGTATGGGTGTTCACGTTCCCTACATCGAATTCAACGGTTTTCAGGGTCACGTTACTTGTATCAAAGTCTTTAAGGCCAGGAAATGTTCAAGGCCATCAAGCAAATCTTGGAATTTGGAGTCAAGGTCACCAGGAAACTTTCAAGGGCACCAAGTTGGCTGCTTCATGTGTTAATTTGGCGGGAAATTTCAAGGCCACGTGGCAGGAGCTATACCAATCCTGGGCCACTGTTCTACTATTCTTTTTATGCGAGTGTTTTTGCTCAAGTTCAACTCACGAACATATTCGCTAGGTCCAAGTACATGGTTTTCAAGGTCAAGGTCATCATACACATTGCCTACATCAGAGTGTATTCCTAAAGGTCATTGAAGTAACTAGATTTGAAAAAGGCACTAGAACACTAAATTCGTTTTCAAGGTCATTGGCGCTCCCCGTACAGGTTGACCACTTCAAGGTCACGTGGTAGGAAATGGCCGCTCTCATTACCAAGGTTCTTAACGTACACACACCCCGCTTCAAGGTCTTCCTAGGATTTCAAGGTTACGTAATCATCCTTCTTGTTTGTCAAGGTAACACGTTCAGGGTTCAATTGGGGTATATTCCTGTCACATTAATAACTTTATATTTTTTCGATATCTCCAGGTCACATACATTTTTATAGAGTTTGCAATAGGTGCATTGGTTTAACCCTGCTAATTCCATGTTTGAAAAGTTACTAACCGACTGATCTCAACACACTATGATTTATATACGAAAAATGTATCATCTTTGACCTTGAAAATCCTGTTTTTATATTTCTCAGGGGCGTGACCTTGAAATTTAAATGGTGGGGGGAAACGTCATGCTTATTTTGCTATTTGCCAATACAGGAACCCTTGACCGACGTTTTAGCATAGACAACAACCTTTCTTCAACAAACACTTATTCGGCGAACCGTTTAGATTTATAAGAATTGCTCCTTCAGATGGCCTTGAAAATTGATACCAGTAAATTTTAACCTGGACTCCACTTATCCATGAACCTACTATAGCATAGACCGCAACAATCTATTTGAATTGTAATATGATACCCCTGCAGGTGACGTTGAAAATTGATTTCTAGGTGTTAACACATGGCCCTGACTCGACTAAATTCCAAGAATTGTTTGGTGACCTAGAAAATTTCCCGCCAAAAGGGTGTTAACTTGAAAAACTTAATGGACGACTCTCACCTTTCAGGGTAAGGGCGAAAACAATAACAGCCATTTAACACTTATGACTCATAATTAAATTGTCTACAGTGTTGTCAGAAAAAAACAATTAATTTGATTGATTCAACGGTTTGTTTGACGATGTCTTATGAGTTAGTATGCGTTAGTGATTTTAGTTACAGCGTAGGGTTAGTATTGTCAGAAGTCAGTATTTTTTGTGTTGAGGCTTAGTTTTTGCAAATTGTAGCTTAATTCAATTAAATTGGAGTGTGTTTTTGAAGTGAAAGTTGTTTTTCTGCAAGCTGTAACTTAAACCAAGTCTGCGTTTTTTAAATGAAGGTCAGGACGCCTGGACCGCCAAAAAGGCGCAGAATGTTGACTGAAGATGTATCTGGACCAACCGCATCCTTGTACTGACAAAAAGGCTCTTAATACAGCCAAAAAGGCCTTAATTAGGGTTAAAACGACATCAAGGGAGTTAAAAATTTTATGAAAGGGATGAAAAAGCCCCCAAGAAGAAGCCGTCAAAAAAATGGGCGGGGTCTTCGAGAGAATGACCTCCGAAAACAGCCCACCCCTCGGCGATTGCACGAAGTTCAAACGCCAGGCGTCGCGACGCCGGGCGTTATTGGCCCTCAGCTGGCCCCCTTCTGCTTATATAGTTAATTATCGTGGACACTAAATAGATTATTAAAAAATTTTTAAGCGGCTTTTCAGTTTTGTGTAGTTACATAGCTCAGCGTGAATTTAGCATATACAGGCTGTATCGCAAAAAACAACCCAAGCTGTAACTTCGTCATTTATCGGATTTTAAAAATTGAAAAAACAAATGAATGGTTTGATATATTCTATAAGACGTCAACAACTTTTATTTTTTTTATATTTGCCCTCAGTGACAGCGATAGTCAACTTTTTCTTTTTTAATAGAAACGTGTTTATTTTTACGTCATATTGTAGACAATTTTTTTCTGAATTCAACAGAATTAACATAACTTAATATTTATTCAACAATTTCTGGAAAAAATAAAAAATTAAATAATTAAGTAATCCGTAATTATTAACAAATGCAATTTAAATAACTAGTGAAATCTGCATCACAAATATTGTTCAAATTGTCTGCCGCCTTGACTACACAGCACCTCCTAACCACTCCATAAGTAGCGTTCGTTATAACATTTGGAGGTATTTCTCGACAAACCTCGATTATTCTTCTTCTGAGGTAGTTTTCATTCTGGGGCTGGTTTAAATAGACCTGGTCATTAAGGTAACCCCAAAACCAAAAGTCAAGTGGCGTGAGGTCAGGGGAACGATTGATGTAGAGACACACTACGTGGCCACTATTTTGATTACATTCAAAGTACACTTGGAGCAAATCGTATGCAAATGTTAAATAAATATTATGTTATACTGTTGAATTCAGAAAAAAATTGTCTACAATATGACGTAAAAATAAACACATGTTTCTATTAAGAAAAAAAAAGTTGACTATCGCTGTCACTGATGGAAAAGATAAAAAAAATCAAAGTTCGTGACTTCTTGTAGAGTATATCAAACCATTAAAGTTTTTTTTAATTTTAAAAATCCGCCAAAAAATAAGTGACAGCTTGGAGCGTTTTTTACGATACAGCCTGTATATTCTTTAAGATTATCTCAACTTTTTGTCGGTAATTAATGAGACTTTTTTGGTTTAAGATATCAAGCATATTCCTAAATTTATTTTTATTTTTTTTCTAAATAAGATGAACTGTAAAAGTTTGTAAACTCTTATAACTGACTTTCCAAGGCAAGACCACAAACACCTAAAAAGTTTTAACAACAAAACTTTTAGAAATAATGATAAAACTCCAATTTGTAATCGTCTTAGAAATTGAACCTTCACAAATGAGAGATAAGGGCGATACTCATTTTATAATAATTAATGTTAAAAGAAGGGAAAAAAGTTTTGCTTTTCTCAAAATAACAAAATCATACAAATTTATAACGTTTCATTTATTTGCGATTATTTATGTAAGGGTATATTTACTCATAAGTGCTCTTGTTAAACGATCATCTGCATAAAATAGTGCACATTTTCCTAAAAGTCAGAAATAAAAATGAATGGACGGAACACTTGGAAATAGTGCAGATCTCCGGCACTAAAAGAATAAATATTTCCAACGATATCAAAGATAAGTGCACACATGAAAGGTTTTCCTTAAAATAAGGAGATATAAACTAAAACGTATAAAATGCAAAGTACTATTAAAACATGAAATACACAAATTGTTTCGTTTTGTATACGTTTGACATAAATTTATACAAATTTGTGAACACAATGTTTGACTAATTGCATCTATTGAAACGCTAGATTGTTTTGTTGTGTTCCTTTACTTTTATTCGATTTTAAACTGTTTTGATATAATTCTAAATCCTCATTGGAGACGGTTGAAGATGACGCACCTAACTGAAATCGCCTGCAGTGTTTTTATGTGTGGGAGGAATAGTGTCAAATTAGGCAAACGTATAGGTGATAGTGTCATAGTTATTACAATGTAGGAACTATTCTTTATTCCCATAAATTTCCGACATACATGAAACTAAAAAAAATATGCATTGCGTAACCATTTCCATGGGGTGTGAGTAGGTTGTCGCACACAAAAAAAACTATTAAAGCCAATAGTAACAACGAAATACCATTTTTTTACAATAATTATGTAACCTTTTTTATAAGTTCATTACGAAAATAGGCAACATTGTAAAAAAAAACAATAATCTATGTCAAACAAACGTTTAAAACTTCATGTCAGATAGACAGAGGTTAATAGACGTCTAGATGCTAACCTAAAATAAGACAATTAAAAGAAATAAAATAATTTGAATTATAATTTTTTTAGGGTAACTATGCAACCTCTCCTTTATACGTTTATAACGAAAACGGCAACATTGTGAACACAAAAAAATTATCTGCCAGAATGACGTTTAAAACTTCATGTCAGATAGAGATTAATGAACATAAATACGTTAACTTAAAAAAATTTCTGATGTGGAAGACCACACCACCCTCTAACCTAGAAAATAGAAATTAAAAGAAATATAATCATTTTAATAACATTTTTTTAGGATAATTATGCAAGCTCTTTTGTAATAAGTTGATTAGGAAAATAGGCAACATTGTAAAAACAAAAACAATATTCTATGTCAAACAGGCGTTTAAAACTTCATGTTAGACCGAGGTTAATAGATATCTAGATGCTAACTTAAAACAAAAAATTTAAAAAAATGAAATAATTTGAATTATAGTGTTTTATGGTAACTATGCAATCTCCCCTTTATACGTTTATAATGAAAACGGCAACATTGTAAACACAAAAAAATAATCTGCCAGAACGACGTTTAAAACTTGATGTCCGATATAAATTAATGAACATAAATATATGTTAACTTAAAAAAATTTCTGATGTGGAACACAACACAACTCTCCAGCCTAGGAAATAGAAATTAAAAGAAATGTAATCATTTTAATAACATTTTTTTAGGATAATTATGCAAGCTCTTTTATAATAAGTTCATTAGAAAAATAGGCAACATTGTAAAAATAAAAACATCTATGTCAAACAGGCGTTTAAAACTTCATGTTAGACAGAGGTTAATAGATATCTAGATGCTAACTTAAAATAAAAAATTAAAAGAAATGAAATAATTTGAATTATAATTTTTTAGGGCAACTATGCAACCTCTCCTTTATACGTTTACAACGAAAACAGGCAACATTGTAAACAAAAAAATAATCTGTCAGAATGACGTTTAAAACTTCATGTCACAGAAATTAATGAACATAATAATTTCAAATTGCTTTGGTATGTGTGAATCCTTGCGATATTGCAGGCTCAATTCCATTAATATAAGTAATTTGATTGTTATCTCATTATATTTAGAACTTACATCAGTTCTACATACATAAAGACAGATACAGGTACAGGTACTCTAGCAAAATACAGGTCGCAGGTTCAAATCTTACTCGAGGTAAACTTTTTATCCATGTATTTAATAAAATTAATAATAATTTTTAAATTATAAATACATGTTAACTTGAAAAAGCATCTGATGTAGAATACCACACGACTTAGCAACCTACAAAATGGAAATTAAAAGTGATATAGCAACTTTAATAACATTTTTTAGGATAATTAAGCAACCTCTTTTATAATATGCTCATTGCCAAATTAGGCAACATTGTAAAAAAAAAACCATAATTTATATCAAATAAACGTCTAAAACTTCATGTCAGACAGAGGTTAATAGACACCTAGATGCTAACTTAAAACAAAGAATTGAAAGAAATGAAATAATTTGAATTATAATTTTTTTAGGGTAACTATGAAACCTCCCTTTTGTAGGTTTATAACCAAAAAAGGCAACATTACAATAATTATGCAACGTTTTTTATAAGTTCATTACGAAAATTGCCAACATTGTAAAAACAAACAATAATCTATGTCAAACAAACGTTTAAAACTTCATGTCAGACAGAGGTTCATAGACGTCTAGATGCTAACTTAAAATAAAAAATTAAAAGAAATGAAATAATTTGAGTTAAAGTTTTTTTAGGGTAACTATGCGCTCTCTCCTTTATACGTTTATAACGAAAACGGCAACATTGTAAACACAAAAAAATAATCTGTCAGAACGACGTTTAAAACTTCATGTCCGATATAGATTAATGAACATAAATACATGTTAACTTAAAAAAATTTCAGATGTGGAACACCACACGACCTTCCAACCTACAAAATGGAAATTAAAGGAAATGTAATAACTTTAACATCATTTTTGAGCATAATTATACAACCTCTTTTATAATAATTTCATTACGAAAATAGGCAACATTGTAAAAACAAAAACAATAATCTATGTCAAACAGACGCTTAAAACTGCATGTCAGACAGAGGTTAAGGCATCTATATACTAACTTAAAACATTGTAAACACAAAAAAAAATCTGTCAGCATAACGTTTAAAACTTCATGTCAGATAGATATTAATAAACATAAATACGTGTTA
Organism: Vesta saturnalis; assembly: GCA_036346205.1. Taxonomy (NCBI): domain Eukaryota; kingdom Metazoa; phylum Arthropoda; class Insecta; order Coleoptera; family Lampyridae; genus Vesta; species Vesta saturnalis. The sequence continues at coordinate 4,601,954 of JARFJB010002276.1, forward strand.
ACTTAAAAAAATATCTGATGTGGAACACCAGACGACCTCCCAACCTACAAAATGGAAATTAAAAGAAATATAGTAATTTTAGTAACCTTTTTAGGATAATTAGGCAACCACTTTTATAATAAGTTGATTACGAAAATAGGCAACATTGTAAAAACAAAAGCAATAACCTATGTCAAACAGACGTTTAAAACTTCATGTCAGACAGAGGTTAATAGACATCTAGATGCTAACTTAGAATAAAAAATTAAAATAAATGAAATTATTTGAATTATAATTTTTTAGGGTAATTATGCAACCTCTCTTTTATACGATTATAACGAAAACAGGCAACATTGTAGACACTAAAAAATAATCTCTCAGAATGACGTTTAAAACTTCATGTCAAATAGAGATTAATAAACATGATCACATGATAACTAAAAAAATGTCTGATGTGGAACACCACACGACTTTCCAACCTACAAAATGGAAATTAAAAGAACTGTGACAATATTAATAACATTTTTTTAGGATACTTATGCAACCTGTTTTATAATAAATTCCTTAC
>JARFJB010002276.1:4605000-4610000 GCA_036346205.1 Vesta saturnalis
AACTCCTTCCCATTTCAGAAATCCCGTTGGAGGAATAACTTGCCATTTCTTAAAGATTCCAAAATATAAGTGGTAATGCGAAATTGTGAAATAATGTGGAAAGTTAGAAACAAATTAAAACAATATGTACGATGGCATTAATAGTTAAAACGAAGTGTAACAGCCTTAATAATATTTTAAATTCTTGTTTCTGCATAAGAACTTTACTTGTTCTAAGCTGACTCTGATGAAACTTATATTTATGTTGTAAGTACTTTCCGAAAAGGAATTTGCAAAATAAAAAATTCTATCAGTAAATTTCCTAATTTCAACTAATGAAAAGGTAGGCTACACACCTTACCGATATTTTATTCGTTAATCACCAAACCTGGTGTTGGTGAGGTAGTGACCACCCTTTTACCTGACAGCCCTTTTGTCTTTATTATTACAATTTAAGTAATCATTAACGGAAAAAGAATAACAATAAAATCTTTATTAACATAACGCATTTATATCGAGCACGACGAAACATTTAAAATTACACAAAAGTAAACGTTGTTATAAGGTACTTTACGATCGCAAAGCTTGAGCTCTTTAAAATGTGGCTTTTAAATATATTTAAATAAAGACATTTTGAAACACTTAGCTTAAACGGATTCCGTAGATATGAGAAGCATGGGCCGAAAAATAATCGGATTCAATGTAGTATTCAATAACCAGGGACCACATTATCATTATGTAGGTTTATGTACCTCCATAATGGTCTAAAAGAATTATTGAAATAACCGAATTAACAGCAGTTGTCTTTAAAAACTTACCCTGAACTAATCAAGTTATACAAAAAAACCTAGTAAGAGCTGCTTATTGATGAATACATAAGAGACTGTAGAAATCTGAAAATAATTTACCAAAATACTCAAAAAAAAACACATTTTACCAGTTTCTGAAGTGAATGAAGTAAATTTAAATATATTGGTTTTCAAAACCATTTTACAAATTGTAGTTAATTCCCAGCTATTAAATACAGTTTTGTTACTGATGGATAGCTAAAAAGGAACATAAGTTAGTGATGTTTTAGGTAAAAAAGTAGGACATACCTAGACAAGCATGAATCAAAAATATATCCGTAACATCGAGATAAAGTAAACTCCATAATAAGTCAACCTTTGGCAAATTTCGCAGTGAGCGATGCAGTTAATAAGACTATAAAGTTCAAGGTTGTTTTACTTGATTCACGTGGAGCCATTTTTAACCTTAAAACGACATAGGAAATGAAATTCTATTTATTAGTGCGAAACGCACTTGCCTGGATCAAAACTCCGATTTCAGAAATCCTTTTAAGGAAATAAGTTGCCACATTTAAAAACATTCGAAATATATAAAGTAATTCGAAATTGCGAAACGACTGTACTAAAAGTTGGAAACAAATTTAAATAGGTGTACCATTACATTTAATAACTAAGGCGAAGTGTAATAATCTTCATGACGTTGTCCCTGCGATATCTCCTTTCGACTAATAGATTGTTTAAGATTTAATTTCTGTTGGTGTTTCTGCACCAGGAGCAATATCGTCTCTTCCGAATTTTACCTAGCTCCTCCTGTATTTGGTGTCCGTTATGTTTTCGTTTTGCACCATAGTACCATCGCTTTACCCTCAATGTTTATAACATTTCCAACTAAGGCAAACACTTCTTGTAGTCTTTGTCATCTAAACTAATGGTACTGAGTTAGTAGGTTGACAGAGGAAAAGAGATAGTAGAACTTATAGACTACTGGTTTTCTCGTCTGTATATATGCCCGTCTGTCTTTTCTACTTGAATGCTTTCGTTAATCTACAGAGCTGATTATCATCTCAAATGAAAGTGTATGACGCCAGGAGGTATACTATCTTCTTACCACCCCTACCCTCCCTGTAATCCTCCTCCAAAGCAGATGAAGATGATAAGGAAAAATAAAGCTACGAAGCATATTTTGATATCAAATGAAAGCATGTAATGTCAGGAGGTGATCTTCCCCTTTTTATATCTGTTCTACCTATATCCCCTATCCCCACCGCTACAACGAAAGCAAAGGACGTAAGGTAAAAATAAAAATTAAGCTGTTGAGCGTATTTAAGTTTCGCGAGTGTAAACTTCTTTACACTACTATCTTTTCTCTCACATCTTCCTCTAACGAGCACGAAGAGTCTAAGAGGAAAATAGTTATGCTACACAGCCAATTTTGGTGTTAAACTCGTACATGGCAAAATGGGAACCTCTTCTTAACATTCCTAGTTGTATATATTCCCCGAAAGGGGGCAAAAATGGTATGGGAAAAAATAACTAAACTACTTAGCCAATTTTAGTGAGAAATAAAAGAGAACAATGCCAGAATATGAACCTCCCTTTAACAACTATATTCCCCCCATAGGAGGAAAATATCATGGGAAAAATAATAATTAAGCTACATTTTGGTATTAAATGAAAGCATACGTTAGGAAGTGAATCTCTGCATATCACTCCTATCTTCTCTTTCTTTAACAAGAGCGAAGAATGTAAGCAACTAATTAATAATTAAGCTACAGAGCCTGTTTTAGTGTCAAATAGTAAGGTACAATGTCAGAACGAGAACCTCTTTTTAACACCCTTGCCCTACCCTTGCTCCAAAGAAGACAAAGTTTGTATAAAGTAATAATTAAGCTACGTAGTTAATTTTGGTGTCACCTTGCCTTAGCCCCTAAGGGAGGCAAATAATGTACTGTGGAAATCATAATTAGGCTATGGTGTTGAATAAAAACGTACGTCAGAAAGTCAATTCTCCTTAGCACTCCTATCTTCTTATCCATTACCTCTTTTAAAAAGGGCGAATGAATACGTAACCAATGTTGGTGTCAACTGAAGGCGTTAAATGTTAGAATGCAAACCTCTCCTTAACACCCCTACTGTATATATTCCCCCAAAAGGGGGCGAATGTTGTATGGGAAAAAGTAATCATAAGCTTACCTAGCCCATGTTATGATGTGGACTTTGCCTTAGCACCTCCTTCCCTATCGCCTTTTCCCACGTCCATCTCGCAAGGCGAAGCATGTATGATAAAATTGATTAAGCTAGAAGAACCCTTTCTTTACCTCTTTCCCTATAACCCTCTCCCTGGCGTAGAAAAATGAAACGCAGAAATAATAATTAAGCTACAAGGCCAATTTTAGTGTCAACTAAAGCGTACAATGTCAGGATGAGCTCCTCCCATTATTACCCCTACCAACATATAGTCTCCTCTAACAGACGAACGGCGAAGAAAAAATAATGTAATATTTAATTATAATCAAAGGTATTCGGGAATTGTCGAATGAATCTGTTTACCATACCTACCGCATTCTTTCCTCCAGTCCCCCTCCAATATTGTAATTTACCTTATGTTAATTGTTTACGATTTGCTTATATACACCTAATTTTTTAATCTTGCTGAGGGGGGAGTTGTAACGTGTTATTTTTTTATTTTTGAATTTGCTAAAACATGGTTACATTTTGTATCTTGTTTTATCACAAACACATTTTGTACAGTTACTGTTTTAAAGGAATGTTACTATCCTATTTTTCATATATTTTATTATCATCTTGATGACGCAAGTTTGCTTACTATTGGCAAATTCCTTCCGCCTATTCTGAACATTTAACTGCTTTCCTCGTCTTCGGTTTGTTGAGAGTGTGCTAGGTGCTGATCTAAAACGACACCGTGTTGCTTATCTTGATAACACTTAAACATAACAAACGTGGAAGGAAGTAACTTTGCTTCAAAAAATATAGTTAAAATAACAACAGATTATGTTATTAAAAATTATTATTAATTTTATTAAATACATAAATAAAAAATTCACCTCGAGTAGGATTTGAACCTACGACCTGTACTTTGCTAGAGTACCGTGCTAACTGCGCCATCGAGATTCAAGCCCCCATCGATGTATATTTTGACTTTATGTATGTAGAACTAATGTAAATTCTAAATATAATGAGATTACAATCAAATTACTTATATTAATGGAATGTGAGCCTACAATATCGCAAGGATTCACACCTTCAAATCCTACTCGAGGTAAACATTTTATTTGTGTATTTAATAAAATTAATTACATATTTACCTTTGAACTTATTCGTTCACAACAAAAACTTATAGTAATAGATTATGTTATCAATAAGAATAAATTCCTTGGTTAACCCTAACAATTGGTCTATCATTAGCTTTAATGTGTGCCCTCCTCCGTGTAATAGGTCCGTTTATCTCGAATTTTTCTACTCTTAATCTTTTAACGTTTTGTCAGTAAAATACCCTGAATGTGAGCTGGTGCTTTGTTGAAGTATTGCACCGCATCTACACGTCAACCGTCTACCACAACATTTAGGTGATGGCACTGCCATATATCGGTCTACAGAAAATTTTAGGAAAGTGGCAAACAATTTTGACGCAGACAACAAGACGTTTCTCACTTTTGCAATACTTTGGATGTAACGAAAGACTTAGATGGATGTTGATTTAAGTTTCGTTCTGTTTATACGAAAGAACCGTGTAAAGATTTCTGACGTCATGTTCTATTTTTAATTACATCGTGCGTTTAAAAATGTTAAACAGTAATCTACTTATAATGCAAACTATAAATAACAATTTGATAATAACTTAATATGTGTCAAAATGCAAATTTCGAAAATTAAGACTCAACGACCTCATTATTTTCAGTTCAATGAATGTAAAACAATTTACAAATTTTACTCGTTTTGACAACAATTGAAGCAGTCACCCTCAGCAATAATGTAACATAATAAGGTCGACGTCAGAAAGCAAATTAAAAAAAAACAATTGAACTTTTGGTGGTAATAATTACATAATATTCGCATGCCCATTCTTCTCCCGGTATTTCCCATGTGAAAGTACTTTTTAATATAATGAACATTATTTCATTTTGTTATACGTCGAAACATACAATATAATGGACGATACTTTAGTTTGCATTTTTTATGTACCGTCGTATTCACAACTTTAAGAACAAGTAT
>JARFJB010002276.1:4615000-4632500 GCA_036346205.1 Vesta saturnalis
AATTCGCGTATAATAATAAAACCATTAAAACCTTTTGCCTTTTATTTCCATAATATCAATTTGATATTCTTAAAAACATGTTAATTTAATTTAACTCTATGTTATATATAAGTAATTATTACTTTCCAGTCCTTTAAATGAAGTTTTTATAACTGTTAATGAACACGTTTCTATGAAACAATTTTGTGTGAATGTAATTGAGCATGTAAAAAAATCAGACATAATTTTCCGAATGTATAGGTGGTGACTGTTTAGAGAATCTGCCTATATAAAAAGCATCATTGCATTAGGGTAGAAATTATTTATTATTTCACGTCATATTTAATTTAGACTTTAATGTATTCAGTTTTGAACTGTAAGCTAGTATCAGCAAACTGTAAGACATGATTTTGATTGGTTGATTGAGATTGATCTGATCGAGCATGATTTGTTTGAGATTGATCGATTAATTAATTAATTAATTAATTGATTTGTTTGTGTGTGAGAAAGAGCCGAAAGAGAGAGGGAGAGAAAGAAACGGATAAAGGAGATAGAGCAATAGAGAGAGAGAGAGAGATGTGCATGATCAACTTCTATTATAGAAAATGTTCATTAGTCTATACGCCACTAGATGGCGCTAAAATCAATTTTAACTCGGAGAGGTCAGGGCGCAGACCCTAACACAAAATCGAAGACCTACATGGTAGTTCCTACACTTGTTTTATAAGGTTAAGGCCCCCATACCATCTCCAGCCAGGCGGGGGGGGTGGGGGGGCAAAGGCCCGAGAACAAGTTGCGAAGCCCTACACATGTCTTACAAGAACCTCTTTATTATCAAAAACAATTTCAAATTTCTCGCTCAGAACCAGGTCCCAGTGGTAGTTCCTATACCTATCCTACAAGAACCTCTTTATTACTAAAAACATTTTTAAATTTCCCGCCATAACCAATCAGAATGCAGAGACTTGGTCCTCCAATCAGAGCACAGCGGCCGAGTAGTGGGACTAAGGGCCAATCAGTAGCCGGGGCGGCTGTTGCACGTATGACCAATCAGCTAAAAGTGGGGCGTGGTCTAACCTTACACGTTCCAATAGAACACTGCATGTGAGCGCAATTGCCTAACCTCTAAGGGGTATACAGCCAAAAAGGCTCTTAATACAACCAAATTAGGGGCTCAACTCTGCCCAAGGGTTGAAAATGGCCCCCGAAAAGAAGCCGACCCCACCTTTCAAATATACGCCTACCACGTGGGCGTATAAAAAGTGGAGGGGAAGGTGTCCCAGGGGGCGGGGCTTGTGACGTAAGAAAAGTGGAGGGGATGGTGTCCCGGTTCTACTGTTAGTGCATTCACAGTTTTAATACCTCCTTAATTTAAAAAGATATGACATAAAGTTGTATTTTTTTATAAGGAAACCATAGTTTGTTATGACATCTTTAAATGACATTTTTTTGTGCTTTTTAAAAATATATAACACCTCTGTGCTATTTTAATAATTAATTGATTTTTTTAAGTGTTTTATAATTGGTATATTTATTAAGGATAACCGTGGGCTTAGAAAACCAGATATGAAATTGAATGAAGATATTCTACTTAAAAAGAAATTTGACTCCAGTAAAATATTTTAGAGACATTTTGTAATTCAAATAAGTTTAATTGTAATGTTGTTCTTGTGGAATGATAAATTATAAAATCTAAAAATTGAATATAAAGTTATCAAAAAACCTCAAATGCAAATTGAAATGAAATGAAAATAAACAATATAACAGCATCAGAAACTATGAAAAGCTAACAGCAAATCAATTCGTATACGTATGTGTACATCTAATTCTATAAACGAACAAAAATCTGAACACAAAGTATCAATATAAAAAACACACTAAAACTACAAATATTTTTCAAACTGTGCGCCCTCTTTTTGGATGCAGACTTCGCATCGTCTTCTAATTTAATTTATAGAGTTATATATACATAATGGTGTTAAATGTGTAAAAGGCACACGAACACTTTCTTTTAACAAATTCAGTATTATTAGTTCTTTCGTATATAATGTTTTTCAAAAAACCCCATAAAGAGGAATCTAGAGCCGAAAGATCGGGCGAACGAGCAGGCCACAAAATTGGTGCTGTCGTTTCCATCCAGCTATTAGGAAAACGTAAATTTAAGTAGTCGCTAACTGCGCGAGAATTATGTGCCGGAGCTCCGTCTTGCTGAAACATGACATTGCAATATTGTTCTAAACGAAGACTCTCTAGAAATTCCTCCAAATGAATTTGTAGAATATCGAAATATTTCATTGAGTTTAATGTTCCTTTATACATGTGCTAATAAAAACGTCCGTTTTTAATGCAGCACCAGACATTTATTCCACATTACCCTTGGCTCCTGCGAACAACACTGACATGAGCGTTAGTATCTGCCCAGTAAGGTAAATTATGATTATTAAAAATACCATCACTAGTGATATGCGCCTCATATATTAGGTATATTTTGGCACTGACTTATATACCAGTTACAAAACTCTATCGTCTGTAGTCAAAAAATTTTCTTTCCGAAATCTATAGCAACGGTATTTGTGGTTCTTAAAATTCGAAGGGCTTTGCTTCGAGACACGCCTAGATTAACCATTTGTCTAGATGAAAATCACTTTGTTGCACACTTCTAATTTTTAATTTATTATTGGACATATAGGTATCATTTGTTTTTACTTAAATAAATCTCAGCCTCCTATAGTCCTATGCCTACTGTGTATTTTTAATATAAAACGTAAATAAGAAAAACTTAAAAAATCAATTAATTATTAAAATAGCACAGAAGTGTTATATATTTTTGAAAAGCACAAAAAATGTAATTTAAAAGTGTTTTAGCCAACTATGGTTTCCATATAAAAAAACACAACGTTGTCATATCTTTTTAAATTAAGGAGGTATTAAAAACGTGAATGCACTAACGGATTCTACTTAAAAAAGTGCCTTAAGAATGTTTTTACAGTTTGTCGATACATTTAGAAATAAAAAAAGTTATTCAAGTTTTTCAAAATCGCCATTTTTCAATTTTGGCTAATTGCGCAATAACGGTCAGAAATATCTTGATTATAACTATTGGATCTTAATTAACACCAAACTCGAACACAAAGATCCCGTATTACTTTTTGTCCATCTGTAATAGAAAACATCGAAAACGAACCACCCTGTACAGTGTAATTAGCAAGTAATCTTACATTATGTTGGATTAGATGCCAATAAATATTAATTAACTAATGCAAATATGTAAAGAAAATTACAATTAATTCAAGACTTATTTAACGTTTTTCTAAACTGTTTTAATCTGTGATTATTAAACTTTGAACGATTGCATTACAAAAAATTGGTTCAGGGTATTTAAACACTTAAAATTTTGTATTTTTTGTAAATAATATTATTTTAAAACACTCACCAGTTTTATTTCATATTTTGATATTGTCACTCGCGCTTGAATTCACCTGAGCCTTGAGATTGTAAATTGTTGTAGTTTTGTTTTTCCTACGTCACTAATTTGTAATTTTTAATACGAATGTTTACATTTTTATTAGCAAGGTATTCAACTTGTTTGTACTACATGCTTATGTTTCACAACGTTTATGTAGCGTAGAGATATAATAGGTTTAGAGAAGAGTTGCACTTGTAGTGTCCCAAGGTACCCTATTCGCAATAAGAACAAAATAATCGCTAAGAGATGTATCTTGACTTTCCTGACAGTAAATTAATTGCTTGCCTTACATTGACTTTCCTGGAAATAATTATAACATTAGAATTTATTTACAAGTCTGATATTTAATTACTCGCAAACCTTATATCTGATCAAAAGAATTGTCCGTCTAGTGACAAGTTACGCCGTGTTGTGTGAATGAGATAGGCTTGTATGAGGTTCAGTGTTGCATCATGTGGGACAGATAAACAGTGAAACTACTCAAACTAGAATTAATGAGCTTTGGGCAGAGATGGTTCAACCCGTTTATTTACTAAGTTGGGAAAGAACCGCCAAGAAAACCCATTTATTCATAAATAAACAATTGCACAAGTACATTAATAAATCAAATCACAAAAAAAATGGTAGGGTTCAATATATAATAAAACACAATTAAGTGCGATTAATGTGCGTACAACATCACAAAATTAAGCAACAGAAAGAAATAAAAAGCAATTTAGCTACACATAAACACAATAAAAAACAAACTGTGCAATCACACCCACAATTGTGTCATAAATAAATCAGAATAAAAATGGTGGCAACAAACATGTAGTCCTTATACAACCAATCATGCCGGTCTTTAAGTTAACACCAAAGTAAATAAGAAAATAATAATGCAGGTACACACAAAATAGGATAAACAGTAAAATTAAACAGGTAACCATAAGGCAACTGCAATGCAGTTTACCTAGACTTAGACAAGAACAAACACATAGACAAGGTATTTACACATACATAATTGTGTGCTTAATAAAAGCACAAAAATAAATACGTACAATTACAATTAATTACATATATAAAGAAAAATCAGTTCATAGACAAACAATTCTAATAAGCTGGCTGATACTTTAAAAAACTCATTAAAACAAAACCTTGCAAGGGTAAGGTGCAATTAAATTTATAACAACGTAACCTGTAACCTACCCGCAAGTTTGAATATCCACTAGAAAACACAGCCCGTGTCTGTAAACTCTGGTCTCGTTTATCTCGTTTGTCCACGCATTATTTCCTCTACACATATATTAATAAACAATCAACAAAGCCAAATCATACTAGCAATGAGGAGGGGCCCGACATTGTCTGAAGCGCACTCCTTTATTTTAACAGATTTAAAATTAATGAGCCTGCCTGCGTAATTAAATAGATACTTCTTGCAAGGCAATGATTGATGTTTAATACTTAGGCTTTTTGAATTATTTGCTGCGAGCTTAATTTACATTAAAATACCTACTTACGTTTGAATATAAGCATTTAATTAATCACGTATCCACCAATATTTAGCGGGTTAAGATACGCCGTTTAAACCCAAGACAATAACGATTATTTATAGCTATATTGTTTACACGCCCGCTTATTAAAGCCCGAATATTTAGCGATACGTTTATTTACACGACCACTGTAATTTTGTGATAAGCTTACATTAAAAACAACACATAAAAGTAAAAAAACAAATTCGAGGTTTTAGTTTTACTAAAATGTACACGCTAAAATATTTATAGACAGAACGGTTTACAATGAGGGTTTGTAATTAAACAATCAGGTCGATCCGACCTGAATCAAATTCTAACTGCAGCTCTCTGTTTTTACTCCCAAATCCATCCCCGTTTTTAGAAGTTATAATGAAAACAAGAAATATTACGTGGGAATATTTTCACATTTATTACTAAAAGAAGTATTGATTATTAAAATATGCACTCGTACGTAACAAACCCTGCATATAGCTCTCGAATTTCAAAGTCCCAAGCAAAGACGTCTTTTTATTTGCAGTAATTAATTATTAAACTAGTGACGTTTTTACATCAAGAATGTGCGTATAGAAATTTTCAACGATTCGTCACGCTCCTTCGGTAAAGGCAGTTTCGAGCAGACACCTGTTTTCTACCCCAACATATGTTTTTCTTTTTCTTTTCAACCCTTAGTTATATACATTGAAAATGTTTATAACAATAATAAAATTTTGTCGGCCCGCTACCCACACTCTTCAACAAATGTTTTAGTAAACAAAGGACAAAGATTATTTCACTAACTCTTAGTTGAACTATATGTGCATTGGTTTCAGGAGAGTATTAATTTGATCCAGAGTTTCGCGTATTAAGCAGATTTGTATTAGGAAAAATATTGTTCTTAAACTGAAAATTATTTTAAGGTACTTACAAAAATCATTATTACAACTCCTGTATACAATATTTATTGGCGAGGTACCACAAAAAACTCCAATAATATAATATTTATTCACGCGAAGTGTGTGAAAATTGTGTACAGTGTAAATAGCAACTAATTTTATATTTTGTTCGAATTTTAGGATAGTTTATTTCGATTGGAAGCCAAATTGATGGAAATATATAATGAACATTTTAATTAATTCAAAACTTATTATAAGTTTTGTTATGAACGAATGAGTTCAAAAGTAAATATGTAATTATAAATTATTATTAATTTTATTAAATACATAAATAACAAGTTTACCTCGAGTAGGATTTATTGTTGTAATTTAATAAAATTAGATGGATCTCCCTTAAATTATCAGACCAGACTTCAGTTTTTTTTCATATTTTCATATTGCCATACTCGCGATTTGAATTCACTTGAGCCTTGAGATTTAAAATTGTTTCAGTGTTGTCTTTTTTACGTCACTAATTTCGAATTCTTACAATTTTACATTTTCATAAGATCGTTTACATTTTCATTAGCTAAATATTTAACTTAATTGCATGAAATGCTTCTGTTTCATAACGTTTATACAGAGTAAAGTTAATATTCGTTTAGTATTAGAGATACATATAAACAAATATTTTAGTAAACAAAAGGAAGATATTATTTAACTAACCCTTAGTTAAACTCTATTTCTTAAATTGACGCCCACATATTTGATTGTTAGTTTCATGGTATCATTAATTTGACCCAGAGTCTCAAATTTTAAGCAGACTTGGTTTAGGAAAAGTATTAGTCGTAAATTTGCGTAGAAAATTTGCAGCTATTTTAAAGGTACAAAAATTATTTCAACTCTTGTATGCAATATTTATCGACGAGGTACAACAATACGGCATTTACTCTTACATTATAATGTTTGATAAAAATTCCAATTAATTCAGATCTTATTGAACGTTTTTCTAAACTGTTTCAATTTGTAGTAATTAAAATCTGAAAGATTGCGTTACAAAAAGTTGGTTCTTCTATTATGACATGTACAACACATTAGGATAGAAACAACTAATTAGATATTCTTCATTCATGATTTGAATTTACCTGAGCCTTGAGACTTTAAATTGTTTTAGTTTTATTTTTATACGTCGCTAATTTGGAATTTTAATACATACTTCTGTTTCAGAACTTTTGTGCTATTTCACCAACTCTTAGGTAAACTTTATCTCTTGTTTTTGTTTGAACCCATAACACAAAAATAAATATATTGGAAAAAAGGATAAACCAGGACAGAAACAACATCGACATAGAAGTAGAAGAGAAAGACACATTACACAAAGCGATAGGTGGTACGAGATGAGTTTGAGAACAGAATGTGTACTCGAGACACAAGATTACAAGATGAAAAAAGGACACCGATAATACCGTCAACGATGTTTCTAAGAGAGGACGAACACCAGGTTGAGTGTGAACCAGATTTATCCTATGAAATAGCTCAAAAACCTGAACCCTAGAATAAACAACAGACGAATGTAGTCACTTCACACAGAACGATGAACAGGACTAGAGGACTTTAAAAACACTTTACGAGAGAAGACTGGGGAGATCGTAAACCGGATAAAAAGGCTGCCACCTGGGAAATTTAATCCAAACCTTGGTGCTACAACAGAGCGATACCTTATAAACAAATATGCTCTATTCAAAAATCTAGCAAACGTTATGGATAAAAACGTTGCCGCACAATTGGCAGAATATTTTGAAGATGAGATATGGGACAAGGTTGTAACAGAGGATATACGGAGATTTGCAGAATTACAAACATTAGTAAAAAGGTGGCATAAGGACCACTGTCTACATTTTTATTAACTAAATATTTACCGTGATTGAATTACGTGCTGGTGCTCCGTAAAGTTTATACAGTGTAAAAATAAAATTGGTTTGGTATTAGAGTTACACGCAAACAAACATTTTGGTTTTTATTTCAGGTTATACTTAGTTTGGTGCTCACATTTATCACACTTTTTAAGATACAGTTAATTTCACAGAGCCTCAAATTTTAAGTAGATTTGATTTAGGAAAAATGTTAGCGGTAACTTTGCACACAAAAAGAAACAATATTTTAAAGGTACTTACAATAATGTTTACCATATTTATTGGTAAGGCATGTGGGAGCGCTTTATTTTACAAAAAAACGCAAATCCATTATACTTAAAATTATAATTGCGACAAATCTTATGTAAACTGACCTTTGATATATGTAGATTCATTAATAGTGGACTCGTGTATTACGGGGATTGGTGCGGAAAGTGTGAGTACATAGCAAGGACCGGCCATCTCGATCGTTTAGGTGCATGCAACAATGTTACTGTTTATCTGTGAATGACAAACAAACAAAGTACTCACCAGAGGGTAAGCGCACCAGGTTACTCTAGTACATCCTTCATCGGCCTTAGCAATAGCTCTGTTGGCAGGACAGATGCCTTGGTGTCGTTGGAGCTCGCTCTAAATACTTGTTAATTAATTAATACGCCACTATGTAGTTTAGGATACAAGCCAGCCCCAGTCTACGCTACAGGATTACAATACCAATTGACCGTTAACTAGTCCACGTCCCTTATTGCCCTGTCTGGACATCTAGACCGAGTTCGCCCCCTAACTGGTTCGCTAGCAATAAGGCCTTGATTTCGTATTAGGTCGACACCTGGGGCTTGCCAGATGATAGCGCCTTTCAACGCATCGCGGTCGCTATCCGCTACCGTGACATGAACCCATGTTAATTAAGCATTAACTGACACAATAAGGGTTCAGAAATGTATTCGGATATCTGCCAGGGGTTTAACAAAATTACAACACAAGCTCGTAACAAACACGACAATAAATAGGTAGTTAGCAAACAATACAAAACTTATTCACTTCAGTAAACACTTTCAACTTAAAAATAAACACCTTGAAAGAACTTGAGGCGAACCCTTGTACTCTTCTAACACACAACTGATGTTATTCCAGACCACCCTCAACATCACTCGCTTTACCAGTGAGTTATGACCGGTCGGTCATAACGTTTGTTAAACAAGGCTGTCAATCATAATGACGCTTTCTTTCTGAATCGAACGTAAATGTCATTTACGGCGCCCCGAAAGCATTCTATTAAAAGCACACGCCACACAACCATTAATGTATTTGCCCACATATTTTCGCATCCTCGGAAACCAGCACTATCACTTAATTTTTGTAACGTTTTTAGAGCACCGTAATGTCCACTTTTATCGTACACTTCACTTCGCGGCGCAAACCACTCGATACAACCCACTGTATTCCATTTGTCGTAATGCGGTATACCGCGTTATTTCTTAGAGCGTAATGTTTATAAATGTCTTTCTCGTGTACACTACTTGGGGGCCTGATCAATATATCTCTAATTGTAGAGATTTTTTGATCGAACATTTGCGCATAAAGAAACCAGTCCGCGATGTCCAACCGCAATATCATCGGCGGCGCTATGTCTACCACGGGCTTTCTGCTTAGAGCATTGACTTGACGTATTCTTAATCCCGGTGTATATTCCACCGTAAAATTATGTTCTTATAATTGTAGTCACCATCTCCCTATCCACGGAGTCAAATTACACTTCGCACTAGCAGTTCTTAACGCGTTACAATCGGTTACTACGTAACAAACTTTTTACGTTTATAATAAAATTTACGTCTATTTAGGCAACTTAACATGCATTTCGTGCACCGTGTGTTGTATCTCTACATTTAATTAGAACTCGTACGCATATCGTTCGAATTTCAGAGATGTCCATGCACAGAGACCTTTGGAGAGGGTCGTTTTTTGATTGAAGGTGGATATAGCATCCATTTTTGCTGTTAAATAGTTTTTATTAAAAGTGCTATATAATTGTGTGGAACTTTTTATTTTTTAATTTTTACTCTAATCTCATCTTTACTGATACTTTTCACACGTTGTATACATCTACGAAATTAATTATTTTACTGTTAATCTAAGTTACCGTATTAGTACTATTAATCAAGGAGTGACATTTATTCATTTTGGAATTGTAAAGCATACAAATCCAGAGTTATTTCAACCTGAAGTAATATTACCCATCAATTTTCCAAAACGCTGACTCAGCGTATGCAGCCATTTCGTATCTACAATGTGACCAAGAAAAAAGTATTATTTGCATGTAATAAACTGAGTTGATCATCTATACGGGGCAGGGGATGTCGGTCCTTAACGGTAACACTGTTCAACTTCCTATAATCAATACACATGCGATCTTTGCCATCCTTTTTCTTTAAAAGAAGTATAGGTGACGCATAAAGTGACTCGTATTATTTGATAAATCCGCTGCCTAAAAGGTCGTCGATTAGTTCTTGTACTTTTACTTTCTCACACTCTACTAGTCGATAAGAGCGATACATAGACGGTTCATCGTTAGTTAAACGAATTTTCATTTCGAAAGATTTAGCCTTGCCTAGTTTACTTAAAGTTAAGAAGGGTTAACAACTGGTGTCTTAAGTGTGGCGTCACAGGACCAACATTCAGTTTATTTACATTTACATTGACAGCTTATGGAATGGAGCCACTGTTCGAACAGTGATTACACGTACTAGCACGGGCAAGCACTGTAGATTTGTTAATGGGAACGTCTGTTTCTGATATGTTTATCACGGGCGCAATAATCGTTTTATCAGTTTCAACACTTACTATTAGTCGCGGAATAAAAGATTCCCGGCCGCATAAATTCCGAGTACTAGCGTCTATATACAAGTCGCCTAAGTAAGGTGTCTCCATTTTATCGAGGATATCCTGCTATGCAGAGGTGGTATTACGACGTCTTTCACAGGGTACAATTTAATTTTATCGCTACGATTTACCTCTGACCTACATAATTTTTGGAAAAAGGTGTAGGCTTTATCGTCTTTTATTACTGGTAAACGGATGGACATTATGAATGTCGACTTCTTACGACCAATCAGGCACGATGTGGGCCGTCACACTTTGTTGTACTTTATCATCGCTTAATACTAGTATCACTTCACCTAAAGTTCGCACAACTTAGTTTTCAAACTCTTTAATAGGTAACGCGTAGTGCGGTGGCGGAGTTAGCTTAAGCGCATAGGCAACTCGCTGAAATTTATATACGTCACCGGTGACGTTCTTATAATATTTTCTATTGAGTTTATTAGAAACGGATAGTCGCGATTTCTTGTTCACCCTTCATGACACAACTTGCTTATTTCGCACTGCTTGATTTTTAGGGCATTCATGTCGTATATTACCAGGTTTCCTGCACATATAGCAATTTCCAGGATTACGTTGATAGTGTCTACCTGAGAACCGCTTTTTAAGGTAATGCCTCCACGAATGGTGGTCTTCCGGTTAACGTGATTGTTCTCAGGTCCTTCGCATGTTTTTAAATACGTAAGTAGCGAATTTGGATCAGCATGCTCACTTGTGCGTGGCGCGCACTTCACTACGGGATCCGTAACGCCGCGGATCAGGCAAGATACGGCGTCTTTCTCTTTAATTTTTTATTGAATAAATAACGCCAACTTTTCGTCTTAAATAAGATTCTGCGGGCTGTTTCGTACGAGCCATCATTACACGTAATTTATTGTAGTAATCTGTCTGAACAGGAAATGCTTCTTTTAATAAAACTTTTCACTAGACCCAAGTTTATTGAATAGTGGGCTGAATATCATACCTGGTACGAGCTAAACAATGTAATCGGGCAAGTGATGGATCGTAGCTGTTTCGTCCCAATTTTATCCGGATTAAATAGACGAAATACACTCGAGTCATTAACACGACTACCACTTCGCGAAAGTTGCCCCTGCATGGTCGAAAATATATGCTTCACGGTTTTAGCTATTGCAGAACTTTAAGACCCGATCGGATGCTAAAGCATTGCTCCTTCATGACCTGATGAAGATGAGATTGACAGGACGCGAACCCGTCAACGATTTGGTAGCGTGATCTTTGAATTCATTATATTACATTATACTTTATAGAGTGAAGTAAACCTCACGAAATTTCGACTAGAATTGAACGTCAAATAGTAGAGTGGCAACAGTCAGCGGTATCAATGATCCACCAGAGAAGTGTCACCCGCGGGTGTCGTTGCAAAACTTGGTTCCCAAGACATATCGATAACTTAATATTTCCGTTGGAAATCTGTCGCTAATCAATAAAGTATACTAGTGGAAGGTACACGAGCATCTGGACCCCACGCATGAACTGTGGGCGCGCTTTATTTTACAAACAAATCCAAATTCATTATAGTAGTTATACAAGGCCGATCCTAACTCAAAAAGTTACTAGAAAAGTTACTAGTTTCGAAAAAAGTAACTAGATTTGCAAGGTCAACTTGGGGATCAGATGATAGCTGGTTCGCGTCCTCGCTAGAATGTGGTGTATCATAGCTAAAAATAGTCGGTGCTTGTCTGTAGTAAAAGATGGTCGCGTCATAGCTAAAAATAATCAGTTCGCGTCTTAGCTAAAAATTATAGTGACAGCACCATCATTAAAAAATAGCTGGTGCGAATGATTATTAAAAAATGGTAGGTAACCAAACACATGTGTGGTTTGAATCTCTGCTATGCAAATATGTCACAAAGGGAATTAACCAGATGTGTGGTTGGTGTCTGTGCTAGACACACATCTGGTTCGCATCCTCGCTAAATGGTGGTTGTATCATAGCTAAAAATAGCCGGTTTATGTCCTCACTAAAAGGTGGTCGCGTCATAGGTAAAAATAGTCGGTTCGCGTCTTATCTAAAAAATATAGTGACAGAACCATAATAAAAAAAAATAGCTCATGCGTGTCATTATTAGAAATAGCGCGTAACCAGATTTGTGCTGCAATCAATTACATGGTTCATATCTGCACTAATGTAACATAGTGGGGAGTTTACAGTAATAATATAAGAAAATAGTGTAATGCGTAGTGAGTGTTGTGTAAAACATGTAGATGACATACGCTCAAGAGCAATGGACCAAAGCAACCGACCTGAGAAAAGCGGTGGAATGCTTGAAGCAAGAATTTTCGGCATTAGTATTCGATGCCCAACATAAGGCGGTTTATGGGCGAGGTGGTTATAGTGAAGAGGAGTGTAACGTCCTAGCGAAAAAGTATGAAACAGGAGTAACCATATGTGAAAAGTTCTTAAATTTAAAGAAAATATGTGAAAAATGTTTTGTAGAAGAACTAAAAGTTGGGCAATTGCATCAGTTTTGCCACGATATAAAAAAATGGACAGCATCTCCTGATGGCAGCAGTTATTCATTATCAGATGCAGTTAGCCTACTGATGCAATTCTCAAAGCACACTCTCCCTCTACCATCAAAATCTCTATGTTACATTAGTGCAGATATGAACCATGTAATTGATAATCGCACAAATCTGATTACGCGCTATTTCTAATAATGACACGCATCAGCTATTTTTTTAAATTATGGTTCCGTCACTATATTTTTTAGACGTGAACCGACTATTTTTAGCTATGACGCGACCACCTTTTAGTGAGGACATAAACCGGCTATTTTTAACTATGATACAACCACCATTTAGCGAGGATGCGAACCAGATGTGTGTCTAGCACAGACACTAACCACACATATCTGGTTATTTCCCTTTGTGACATATTTGCATAGCAGAGATTCAAACCACACATGTGTTTGGTTACCTACTATTTTTTAATAATCACTCGCACCAGCTATTTTTTAATGATGGTGCTGTCACTATAATTCTTAGCTAAGACGCGAATCGACTATTTTTAGCTATGACGCGACCACCTTTTACTGCAGACAAGCACCGACTATTTTTAGCTGTGATACACCACATTCTAGCGAGGACGCGAACCAGCTATCATCTGACCCTGCAAATCTAGTTACTTTTCTAGTGACTTTTTTTCGAATCTAGTAACTTTTCTAGTGACTTTTTGGGTTAGGATCGGCCTTGCATAACTACTCATTATATTTAAAATTATAATTGTGACAAATCTTGTGTAAACTTACCTTTGATATAGATTCATTGATAGTGAACTCGTGTATTACGGAGATTTGTGCGGATAGGATGAGTCCACAGCAAGGTCCGGTTATCTCGATCGTTTAGGTGTATGCAACAATGTTACAACTATCTATGAATGATAAACGAAGACCATGAGGCGGCCCCCAGGTTACTCTAGTACATCCTTCATCGGCCGCATCAATAGTTTTGTCAACAGGGCAAATGCCTTGGTCTCGTTGGGGCTCGCTCTAAATATCTGTTAATTAATTAATACGCCACTATGTAGTTTAGGATACAAGCCCGCCCCAGTCCCCTCTACGAGACTGCGAAACCAAAGGACCGTTAACTAATCCATGTCTCTTATTACCCTGTCTTCACATTTAGACCAAGTTCACCCCCTAACTGGATCGCTAGCAATAAGGTCTTAATTTCATATTAGGTCGACACCTTGGGCTATCCAGAAGATAGCGCCTTTCAATGGATCGCGGTCACTATCCGCTACCGTGACATGAACCAATGCTAATTAAGCATTAACTTCAGGAATATATCCGGACATCTGCAAGGAGTTTTACAAAATTGCAACGTAAGCTCATAGCAAATACGATAATAAATGAGTAGTCAGCAAACAATACAAAACATATTCACTTGAGTACACACTTTCAACTTAAAAATAAACATCTTACAAGAACTCGAGACCAACCCTTGTAAACTTCTACCGCACAACTGATGTTATTCTAAACCGTTCTCAACAACCCTCGCTTTGCCAATGAATTATGACCGGTCGGCAATATTTTAAGCTTTTGTTAAATAAGGCTGTCAATCATAATGACCTTTTTATACTTAGGATTCACAAATTAAAATATTGATCTTACAGGCACAACACAAATTGTATTAACAACTTATGTCTGAATTCTCAATGGTTTACTTGATTTATAC
The DNA here is from genome assembly GCA_036346205.1 of Vesta saturnalis. NCBI lineage: Eukaryota > Metazoa > Arthropoda > Insecta > Coleoptera > Lampyridae > Vesta > Vesta saturnalis. Next base: position 4,629,801 of record JARFJB010002276.1, read on the forward strand.
AATTTCAATTAAAACTGGTATTAAAACGCGTTTCACGAATATAATGGTATGGTTTGAGAGGTTGACCTATGTAAATTGAATTATATTCATACAACTCGTTTTAGGAATACCATTAGGGGGTTGATATTTTGCATTGCAAAGTACATGACTGATGTTTTACAACTACACCAATTTGTAAACTTCAAAGATTAAGAAACACTTTAATCTATCGTATTCTCACCCACATCTATTTTCCTCATTGCATGCTTTAAGCTTTTGACCCATCAATTCTGATTTACATCCGCTTCCTACTTTACCTTTTCCCTAAAATTACATAAAGCTCCTCGTATAAATCTGTATAAAGTGTCTGAATTTATTGACAAACTGATTACCAACGTACAATGAGGTTGTCAGATGTATTTCCGAGACAACATCACAGATCTAGTCAAAATGAAAATTTTATTGCCAACATATAGGCTTGTTATCTCAAACCGCGTCAATTGAATCGGTTCAGTATGTTTATGGGATCACATATTTCCATTAAGTTGTTGTTTGACAAGCAATTCTGATTTATTTTATTTGTTGCAGGGAAATATATGGCAACAATTACTCTCGTTTCATTTCATTTTAGAGCTTGTAGATACGATTCCATTTACATTAACGGTAAGTATTGTTAACAGATGGAAATTCGCTAAACAATTTACATTTTCAGATTTTATACCCACCGTTACGAAATTTATTCATTCCTGTATTTTTGAATTGTTGGTTAGCGAAACATTCTCTTCAAAATATGTTCGTAAGTATTCCATGAGGATGAATGGTATGTATAAAGTTGATTTTTTTTTTCATATTGTAGAATGATCTTCACCGAGCGATGCAAAAGTCACAATCTGCGTTATCTCAACAACTTACAATTTTAACGGCGACTTTACTCTGTCTCGTCTTTACAAGGTAAGGTATTGATATTTTTATTCTGTTGAGGGAAAAACACTTTTCACATTTTTTTTGTAACCATGCTCTCTGCAAGACTACATGAGTCGATGTTTTCGAAATGTAGCATGAAATGGAAACTTAATGAAATACAAGATTTAGCACTTACAGAATCACATGAAAAAATCTTTTGTGGCGATTGATTTCTGAATAAAAGCAAAATGATGTGCCTAATACTTTTAGCTATGACTTTACATTAACATTAACTACTATATATTTACAACCTTAAGAGGTTATTACTTTACCGCTGCGTCAGATCTGCAAAGGTGGGTTAAGCAAGAACCTTTTAATCAGGGGATAAACAATATGATCGATGTAAACATCACTCTTATGTAATTCTATCAAAAAATGGCCAATCTCAAATCTTAGTCCAGAGGTTAAAGTAATCCTAGCTTAACTTGCATTTGTGCAACCAGCCCACTATGTATTGACAGCAGCAAATTTGAACAAAAACGGCTTTCATAAACTTTGAAGTGGGGAGGACACTTAGGATCCAATAAATTAAGTGAAGGTGCAATGCACCTCAGCGTTAGATTTTAAGAAAATTACTACTCCTGTCTTAATAACTATTTCGGCTACATCGTGTCTTATTATCCGTTGCCGATTTTGAGTACTAGGGTTGTTCAATTGAAACCCATCTTTGGTCTATAAAAAATATATTTCGAAATAAATTTACAAATAACCACCTCTACAATTAAGGCACATTTCTCACTGCTTCACCAAGCGATTGATACTTTGCTCGTAAAATTCTCGTGACTGCTGGTTGAAGAAATACTTGACGGCGTTTTGTATTTCAGCGTCCGATTCAAAGCGTCTATCTCTCAATACCATTTTCAGTGTGCCAAAAATGTAGAAATCTCAAGGCGATAAATCTGGGCTGTGGGATGGATCTTCCATTTTTTTCTTTGCAAATTTTCTTTCACTACATGAAACATGAGACATGAGGCCGCGTGTGGTCGTGAAACAAGATGAGTTTCGTTGTATAGATTTGCTGTAATATTCCCAACAATGGGCCTTTGTTGTCAAAAAAAAATGTTAGTATCGCCTTACCTGCGGAAGGTTGTACCTTAAACTTTTTTGGTGGTGGTGACTTTGAATGTTTCCATTGCATCGATGACAACTCCGTAAGGTGTTGCTGAGACAAACCCATCCGCAAACATTTTTGATCCTCAGACAAAAGACGAGGAACCCATTGCGCACAAACTTATCTGTAACTCAGTTTCTGTACGATACTATGGACAGATCCTACACTCCCATAAGTATTTTGTGATATCTCTCTAATTGAAATTCGACGATTTTGACTAATCAAACCGTGCGCACGCGGTACATTGGTGTCTGCTGCTGAAGTACACAGTGCACTCGGTCGCGCAGACAAAAATTTAACTGGGTGATTAAATTTTTTTCCAATGCTAATTTGACCAAAGTTGTGTTTTAAATGAACAACCAAATACTTTACACTTCTCCTACTTATTAGTATACAGTGTGGTGATGAAGTAAGGAACAAAATTTATAATTGCGTTATTTAATGTTTCCAAGCAAAACGCTCGGACAGATCAATTTTACTTTTTAATTAGCCACCTTCATGTATTGTTGCATAATGACATCCACCTTCATGTATTGTTGCATAATGACATCATCATTGGTTTTTTCAATGAGAACCCCAATTTTTATGGCTGCTTTTTAATAAATGGTCCAACTACTTAAATTATGGTGTAAAAAAATTGGTACCTT
>JARFJB010002276.1:4637500-4702500 GCA_036346205.1 Vesta saturnalis
TAGTGACTGTTGAAAACGATCGTTCACTCTAAGTGTCAGACAAGCAAATAATTGTCAATATGCGAATTCTTCCAAAATAATTGTCAATATGCGAATTCTTCCAAAATATGATTACGGTTACACTAAACATGATTATATGCTGCTTGTGTTGGTTTTTGCGAGCGCAACGGTCGGGAAAGTATGAGAATTTATAGGGAAAGATTTCCAAATCGTCAGGTCCCAAACCATCAAACTTTCACGATTATTGACCGACAACTTCCCGAAAATGGTAGTTTTGTACAAAGAAATTAGAAAGAGGACATGAACGGGATGTAAGAACGGCAGAAATGGAAAAGACTTATTGGTTAGAGTCGATGAAGACCCAAAATTAAGCACTATATATTATGAACTTGAGTACGGCGTTTCAAATAAAAAAAATTGGGGCAAATCTGCGGTATTAAGACGCTAGGGTTGTTCTAGTGCCGTTTTTTTCTTTGTCGTTTCACGCTACTGAATTTGTTATTTTTGGATATCGGAATGATCTTAAATTAAGAAGTAAAATGACGTATCTTTGGCTATTGATGGTTTAAAGCTGTATATTGTATTTCAGATTAGACTTTCCCGTATTGAATTTAAAATGGATTTTTTATCATAACTAATTTAATTGAAATCGTAACTATCATACTAATTTTCCCAAGGTTTAAAATTAAAACGCAATTTGTTATTGAGTGTAATTACAACAGAGTTTGGAGAAATATAAGATATAAATTCTAAAATGTTTCGTATCAAGTTTCTCGTAGCGTTAGTATAGGAGGCACATTTGAGAAATGGTGCCACGAATCTTTCGATATAAAGCATACCGATTCGTATTTGGTTAAGAATAATCATTATAGAAGAAGGCAGTATTTATCTGAACTACAATATGTCCTAAGGTAGAAATTGAGTACATATGCCCTTAAGGGAGATAATTTCGCTGGTGAGTAATAGTTGTTTATGCAGTTTTGTGGGAAAACGCGTTTTGTATTTTTGCGATTAATTGGTGCTTTGAATGTCCAAGCACTAGCTAGTAAATATTTTAGTGGTTCAACTCTCCAGCGATTTTATCGATTGTGTTTCTTTAAGTGTACCCTGTTATTGAATCAACTATCGCTTTTTTTGCGGATTGACATTACCGGGTAACCTTTGTGAAAGCACACCAATCTTCGCGTATAATAACGGCTAATTGTACAAAAAACTTGTAAATACATATGCTAATCGTAGTAATACGTGTAAATAGAACAACCTAATTATAATAACACTGTGTAAATAATATCAGGTCTCCAGAACTTTAAATTATCGATTTTGTGGATATAAATTTATAACGTCGTTAACCAACTACTTAAGAACATCACAGCCATGACATTGCCATTGGGAATTGCTATTATTGCTGCCGATTAAGAGTTTCAAACTAAAACATCACCGAGAGAGGGCCGACCACACCCAGGTATCTCTTTTGCTGTACTCAGGGAAAAAAAGTTCAGTGAACATTCACATAAGATAATATATCGTTGTACACTTATTGTGTTTGCGCTTATTTTGTAATTGACATTAATTTACCGAATCATACAAGGCTAAGCAAATGAACGTACTTGTTTGGTTTGGAGTATTTAATCCAGTAACGTTTTTTTGTTTATTTTAACGAATTGCTTTCATTTGCCCAATTAACGTTTTATGGATGTACAGATGTATGTAATTTATATTTGAGTTGTACTAAATTTCATGATCATTGGCGTTTAAAGGAACAAATTTGATTTGAAATTTATAAATGACTTTAAAGACTAGAGAACTTAATTTGCAAGTTAGATGCCAATAAAGTTGGATATTCAATTTCACGATTATAATTTTAAGTAAATTGGCGTATAAACTGATGCGACGTAGATTGTACATTATTGTTTATGATATTTTATGTAATAGATGGTTGGTTAACCGAATTCGTTGAGCATTATTTTGTGATCTTTTCCAGAAATTTAAGAGGATGTTGGAGTTATAAAATTCAAGTAAAAGATAATTTAAGACCAGGTTAATTCCATTTATTAAATGTCATTTGCTTGTTATGAAAGTGACCTGATGGAAATTTCCTGCGTACTTTATTTAAATGCTTTGGGTGAGTTTAGAGTAACGTAAAAACAGGTTAAAGAAGGCCGCTGACCCCAACAGCTGATTTGCTCACAGTATTATTTGAAGGTGAGCGATTATTTTGAAGATTTCTCGCGTTCAGGTAAGTGAGAATTTGTCTGTTTGTCTGACTTATCTCGGTGTGCTCAGGTGTATTCTTGCCGATTTTGTTTTAATAAGTCTGGCGCCCTTTACAAAACTTTATCACAATTACGATTCACCCCGATTTGCGACTTTTGGTAATACGATAAGCCACCCTAAAGATTTAAATTCCGAACGACGCTCACGGCCCAATTTTCCCAGCGAGTTAGTCGGCAAACCCTTAATTATCTGTTACCTTCCGTGTTAATACCGTTTTTACGTGTAACAGTAGGAATAAAAACAATAGCATCGGTTTATTCCGGACAAACCAAAGGACCATCTTTATTTTCAACATAACCAGAACGTTTGAGTTTGGGCTTACAGAAATGCCATTTACCCTGACCAGTCGAAGGTAAACAATAAAAAAAAATTCTAAAACCAGTAGATGTTCAAAAGTAGGTGTAGAAACTGCAATATCATCCACATATGCAAAACAGTGCGGTTCTAAGTCAGCTCCAAGTACGCGTTCTATTAAGATTTAAAATGTTGCAGATGAACTATGCAACTCAAAAGTCATACATGTGAATTGACATATTCCACTGCTCGGGACCGTGAAAGCAGCCAAGAGTTTAGAGACTACAGAAAGTCGAATTTTCCAGTAAGCAGAACGTATACGTAAGCTAAAGGGATAACGTACATCACAAAGATGATCAACAATAGAACTAATTTAAGAAATATGGTGTGCATCTTTTTTAATAACAGCATTAATTTTTCGAAATTCGTCATAATATCGTCTTCCTTTTTGACGAAAACGATGGAACTGGTCCAAGTGCTATCAAAAGGTTCAACTACATCTAATTCAACTATTTATCTGTTATCTGCTTAATATCAGGAGAAAGTGGATACTAGCGCTGTGTTCAGCAGAAGTTTTTGTTTGGTGTTCGACCAAAGTAATAAAATTCAATTATAATTATTCTAGGAGTAAAATTTTAAGAAGGTTTAAAGAAATTTGTTTAGAAGAGGACCAGAGTAAGAATTTAAATAATATGGCGAGATACTACCCAAAAATGGTGATTAATCACCAAAAATTAATTCCTAAATTCATCTCTATCTTACAAGCATCTTACCGCGACTAACCTCACAGTTTTGTGGTGTTTGAAGTTGTAGTGTAGGTACCTCCCCATGTGGGTTCCCTATATGCACTTGTTGTTATTAATATGTGCCATAACATTCAAGAAAAGCAGTCGTTTGTTCCCACTCCAATTCCAGTGTGAATTTTATAGATTATATAGATAGCTTACGGTTATTTTCACATACAGTTAAATGTTTAGGTTGTAAAAATTATCGTTACATTCAATTCGAAAATTCTACATCGTTTACGAGACAGCCTTTCCATATGTGTAAGTGTAAGTTTGTGCGTAGCGGACTGCGAAAATCTTATTATTGCAACAAACATTTTTTAGGTCGCAATTATTACCGCGATAGAAAGGTTAATTAATGGGGTTTAACATATTTGAGCATGGTTTTCGGGATATTTTATTTTTGTAAGTAATATTTGGCTAAGGGTTGAAAAACATGTGTTTGAATAGCAGGTGTATGCTTAAAAGTTGCTTTACTGAAGGGGCGTGACGAATGATTGGAAATTCTTAGGCGCATATTCTTGGTGTAGGAATGTCACTAGTTTAGTAAGTAATTGCGTATGTACACGCTGCAATAAAAGACATCTTTGTGTGGTACGTTGAAACTTGAGACATACAAGTAGCGCTTATTACGGAAGAATGCATATTTTTAAAATTGAGATGTCGTTCAATAATTAATATGAAACTGTTCCAACGTAATATTTTTTTCTTTATTCCTTTGTAAAAAAGGCGTTGATTGCGGGTGCAAATATAGTTAGTTTAAAATCGGGGGGAAAAGGATTTTCAGTTAGAGTGTCCAATCTAGCTAAATCGGTGTGGTTAATTAAATACCTTCATTGTAAACAGTTTGTCTTTAAAATCTTTCTTGCGTGTACATTTTCTTTTGAATTAGCCAACGCTAATTTATCTTTTCTTTTGGGTGTTAGTTTTAGTGTGTTTTTCAAATATTAATTTATATATGTCACCCTTCTTGAAGTTAAACCGCGTAGTTAACGATTTGTGTCTGTGATCAATTAAATGAATTCAAGTGTAAGTAGGTATTTATATAAATTAAAGCTGGCAGCAAATAATTCTACAAGCCTATGTAACCTATTAAAAATAGGTTATATAGGACTTGCAATGGTATCTTATTCGCACACGAGCTCATTAATCTGAAATCTGACAAAATATAAGATAGTACAGGGCTCCCTCACTCTGGTATTTGTGTGAATTAGCATTGTTGTTTGTTGTTTATATTTATATTTGTGTAGAAGTGGTCGTGGACGAACGGGTACAGGATACCGCTTGGTTATTAATTGTAAGAGGCAATTTCCAAGTGGGTACATACTCCTGCGTACAGATGACCACAAACACCTTGAATTTTATTTTACTGTTTTTATTATTGTATAGATCAATATGTAACCTGATAAAGGGGCGCTGTATTTTTCTAACGTACTCAAACTTATGTATCGGTCATGATGTTATGATCTATTTATAACTTACTCTTGTAGGGCTTTGTTTTAATGAGGTTTTTTTTTGTATCAGTATGTTTAGGTAGAATTTTTTGCCTGCGAACTAATTTCTCTTTCTATGTAATTTATTGTAATTTTACGTATGTTTTTTGTGCTTTTATTATCACCTGTGAAATTTTACTGTTGTTGCATTTTATATGTACCGTAATTTACCTTATTATTTTATGTGCTTATTTACTTAAAGACCGGCATGATTGGTTTTAAAGGGCCACATGTTTGGTATTACAATTTTTATTCTGATTATTTATGACACAATTGTGGGTGTGGCTGCATGGGTTTTTCTTGTGTTTATGTGTAACTAAACGACTTTTATTTATTTTTCTCTTATTGTTATAATTTTGTACGCACTTTAACCTGAGTTAATGGTATTTTGTTCTATATTTAACCCTTTCATTGTTTTTTTTGTGTTATCTGATTTATTAATGTACTTCTACGATTATTTGTTTACGAATAAAGTGGGTTTTATTGGTGGTTCTTGCCCACAATAGTACATTAACAGGTTGAACCACCATTGAGCAAAGGTCGTTAATTTTAATTTGAGTAGTTCCATTGTTTACCTGCCCCACATGATGCAACACTTACCTTATCCAGCCTATCTAATTCAAATAGCACAACGTACCTATCACTAGACGGTCAATTCCTTTGATCAGATTTGAGGTTTGCGGGTAATTAAATATCAGACTTGTAAATAAATTCTAATGTTTTAATTATTGCCAGGAAAGTCAAAGTAAGGCAGGCAATAAATTTGAGTAATTGTAACATTATTTTCAGTAAAGTTAAGATAAATCACTTAGCGATTGTTTTGTTCTTGAATTTGCATTCTTGCAAATAAGTTCAAATTACACTTTTCAAAATAGGGTACCTGGGAGACGCTACAAGTTCTTCAATTCTTATGATTTCTCCGGTTGATTTGATTTGCAAGCAGCTAATGAAAACGCAGATGATTACTGTAAATATAATAAACCATTAACTTATTGAGTACAGTTAATCATTTCGGTACAAAGCTTATCTCAAGTATAAATTAAAGTAGCACACCGTCGTTCACAAAATAGTCCTCTGATACTCGTACCGATTTTAAAAGTTCAATACCAGCATTAAATTTTTTTGCTATTAGTTTATTAAGCATTCCCATTGTAAATTCATATAAATAGAAATATTACTTTTAATTAAATACATATTTCAGACAATAATAGGTTACGTCATATTTATTTTTACATCAAAAAGATGTTTACATTAATGTTTGGGCTGAGGAAGTATACATACATCCAGTTAATGGAATTCATTTGGTTTGGCTAGAACGGTATGCTTAAATCTTTTTTGGGACGTCAATCATTTTCATTTCACCTAATGAAATCTAACTTGTTGCTTGGTATAATTCTTCATTGCTAACTAAATATGTTTGACTGAGTAAGCACATTATTGAAAGCATCAAAATGTAATTGATAAATCGCGTGATGTAAACAACTTAACTTAATAAAGGGTTCTACAGGTGACTTACATAATATATTAAAAAGTATTGAACGAATGTCCTTTTTATCTGTTTTCCCACATTTCGTATAATAACAATTTCCGTATTTATGAGAAAATTATTGATTATGAGTTAACGACAATGAAAAAATTTTGTTTGTTCCCTTTGATTAATTAATGCGGCACTTTTTGTTTAAACACGTGTTTACTAAACTGTACCTCTTGCTTATTCACTTAGGAAATAGTATATTTGCTAATCTAACATTATGTAATAATGCAGGGTCCTGTATCAATTCCAAAATATACATTTTTTCATCTGTACCTGTTAGAGTAAAGTAAGTACAGACATCTCAGACAACTTTCCCACCTTCTATTATTTGAATCGTTTGAATCAAATACCCATTTCAAACTTAAATGCAATCGATTTTCAGTCTTTTTATTTATTGTAAACGAATGAAAAATTACCTCTCATTTGTCACCCCGAATTTTTATTAAGAACACCGAAAATTTATAAAACCAGACAGCTCGGTCCTAGGAGTTTACGTTAAATTTGAATGCAATTGCTCCCAGCGAATTCCAGCTATTGCAGATGAAAAAAAATAAACTTTGTCACTCATACTACTTACCACGTAAATACACCGCTACACAAAAATTTCTGAAGTATATACATTTAGGTCACATACACTTATGTGAAACTTGAATAGAATCATTTCTCAAGTTTTACGTTCCCACAGATGCATACACAGTCACACTCATTCACACACACACACACACAAACGCGCAGTCACACACACACACACGCGCAGTCACACACACACACACACACACACACATACGCAAGCACGCACACACTCATACACTCACACACTCATACGCACAAGAGGTATAGAGGTATAGAAGTATAGAGGAATAGAGGTATAGAGGTATAGAGGTATAGAGGTATAGAGGTATAGAGGTATAGAGGTATAGAGGTATAGAGGTATAGAGGTATAGAGGTATAGAGGTATAGAGGTATTGAGGTATAGAGGTATAGAGGTTTAAAGGTATAGAGGTATAGAGGTATAGAGGTATAGAGGCATGAAGGTATAGAGGTATAGAGGTATAGAGGTATAGAGGTATAGAGGTATAGGTATAGAGGTATAGAGGTATAGAGGTATAGAGGTATAGAGGTATAGAGGATAGTAGTAGAGGTATAGAGGTATAGAGGTATAGAGGTATAGAGGTATAGAGGTATAGAGGTATAGAGGTATAGAGGTATAGAGGTATAGAGGTATAGAGGTATAGAGGTATAGAGGTATAGAGGTATAGAGGTATAGAGGTATAGAGGTATAGAGGTATAGAGGTATAGAGGTATAGAGTATAGAGATATAGAGGTATAGAGGTATAGAGGTATAGAGGTATAGAGGTATAGAGGTATAGAGGTATAGAGGTATAGAGGTATAGAGGTATAGAGGTATAGAGGTATAGAGGTGTAGAGGTATAGAGATGCAGAGGTATAGAGGCATAGAGGTATACAGGTATAGAGGTATAGAGGTATAGAGGTATAGAGGTATAGAGGTATAGAGTATAGAGGTACAGAGGTATAGAGGTATAGAGGTATAGAGGTATAGAGGTATAGAGGTATAGAAGTATAGAGGTATAGAGGTATAGAGGTTTAAAGGTATAGAGGTATAGAGGTATAGAGGTATAGAGGCATGAAGGTATAGAGGTATATAGGAATAGAGGTATAGAGGTATAGGGTATAGAGGTATAGAGGTATAGAGGTATAGAGGTATAGAGGTATAGAGATGTAGAGGTATAGAGGTATAGAGCTATAGAGGTATAGAGGTATAGAGGTACAGAAGCATAGAGGTTAGAGGTAGAGGGTACAGAAGTATAGAGGTATAGAGGTCTTCCCACTTCATAAAAAGGAGATATTAATGATCCTAAAACTATCGGCCCATATCAATATTACCAATTATTTCTAAAATTTTGAACGTGTGATATACAATCAAATAGCAGGTTTCTTTGAATTTAATACATTATTCTTTAAACAACAATTTGATTTCGCAAAGGACAAAATACTTCAGATGCAGTAGCACATTTTATTAACTATACTCTAGATTGTTTTGAGAAAGGTGAATATTCTATAGCCTTGTTCTTAGATTTTACTCGAGCTTTTGATAGTGTGTCGCATGAGATTCTTGTTCAGAAATTAAGACAAATTTATAATTTTGGTACTCTTAGCTGCAAATTAATTTATTCTTACTTAAAAACAGACGCCAAGTCGTAACAGTGAATGATAAAACATCAAAGTCTCGTTTATTGACTTTGGGAGTTCCCCAGGATCAATACTAGGACCACTCCTTTTTAATATTTATTAACGATTTACCGCCTCATTTGTCTAACCTTAACCATTGTCTTCTGTATGCAGACGACACAACATTAATTATTAGTGATAGTGATCCTTCTAAAGTTTTAATCAAGGCCCAAAATGCTTTAATTTCGGCAGAACAGTGGTGCCAAAATAATTTTTAATTCTAAACAAAAACAAAACCATTCAAATGATGAGCACCTTGAAACCTCATTCACTACATAACCCCAACTTTGTGCAATTTTGGGTGTCAAATTAGATCCAAAACTTAGTTTTTCAGAACATGTTAAGTCTTTAGCCAAATTATTATGTTCCAATATATATCTCATGCGCCGCCTTGCAGATAGTATTTCTGAAAATATGCTAAAATGGCTTATTTCTCATTTATTCACTGCCATCTGTGTTACTGCAACATAGTTTGGGGTAATTGCTCTCAATCGTCGCGAATTTTCGCTCTTCAACGTCGCGCTGTTCGAGTACTGGGGGGACTTGGGTATACCGAAGATTGCAAATCTCTTTTTATTAAATTTCATATTTTAACTGTTCCTAGTATTTTTATTCTAAACTGCATACTTTATGCTAAAGCTCACTCTGATATTTATTCAACTAGGTCCACTGTTCATGAGTATGGAACGAGAAACAGTAGTGATATATGTAGAAACTTTTATAGACTAACAAAAACACATAATAGTTTTATTAATTTATCTGTGAAATATTTTAATTTATTACCAACAGAAATTAGGAACTTAGATTTTGGATTGCTAAAACGGAAAATTAAGCTCTTTTATTAAATAAAGCCTTTTATAGTGTTCAAGAATTTGAATCTTGTAATTTAAGACTTCTGTAAAGTGTTTTTTTTCTATAACATGTACTACAGCAATAAAACATATTATTATTATTATTATATTATAGAGGTATAGAGGTATAGAGGTATAGAAGTATAGAGGTATAGAGGTATAGAGGTTTAAAGGTATAGAGGTATAGAGGTATAGAGGTATAGAGGCATGAAGGTATAGAGGTATATAGGAATAGAGGTATAGAGGTATAGAGGTATAGGGGTATAGAGGTATAGAGGTATAGAGGTATAGAGGTATAGAGGTATAGAGGTATACAGATGTAGAGGTATAGAGCTATAGAGGTATAGAGGTATAGAGGTATAGAGGTACAGAAGCATAGAGGTTAGAGGTAGAGGGTACAGAAGTATAGAGGTATAGGGTTATAGAGGTAGAGGGTATAGAAGTATAGAGGTATAGGGTTATAGAGGTATGGAGGTATAGAAGGGAATATTTTTAACAACTGATGATTTTTTGTTGACCAAATTAAATTTCCATCATTCTATCATGTCAGTTTTGAAGTTAATACATGACATCACTGCAGAAATGGAGAACAACACTGACGTTAATACATACACTTAGGTGCATGTTATCAAAAATATAACACAATGTAAATAAATGTTGTAAGGTAAAACTTTATAGATTGTTACATGTTGCTTCTCAAAATCGCGCGTGAAACGTACGTAATAGTTGCTAACTGAGCACAAACAAGTAGATGGCGTGTCTAATATATTAATCCACATAGAGGTGGCGTGGGAAATATGGCAAAATAGGATCTTCCATAAGCAGTATCTTAATTGCTTATGCTACCTATGCTACTCTGTCATTAATCATAACTATTACAATGTGTAGGTTAAGACGTAGAGAAGGTTTGTGTGCAAAAGGATTACACTTGGTATATGTCGTATGTTTGTAGTTAAATGAGCCAAAATTTTAAGTTTTATAAAGCTGCATTTCTAAAATTTATATCACCGTCAATCACTGTTTTGTCCGATATGTATGAAACGAGAGTAACATTTGTTAGAACGTGTGGTGAACTAAAAGGGACACTTCCGAGTTCGGCGTGATGCCCAGATCCCTATTTTAGTAATACGACCATGCTTTTGTTTTACCGCAAAGCAACTATTTTACACACCTTAGATAATTTTTTTCCAGATACTGGTGTGTTTAACCTAGATGTATTAATTCTTCTTAGATATTTTCACATATCACTATTATGAAAAATGTATTTTTAGACAGAAAAATGCAGAGACGTCATATTATAAACAGATAATCGCCAAAAATAGAATCTATGCTTATTAAAGCTGGTATAGTAGGTTAATCTTGTGTAGTTCTGTTTCGAGATATTGGCATCACGTACGACATTATCTGGTTTATAGCTGGTTTATAAAAACATGAAGCTCAAGCCAGTGGGGTTTCTTCAGTAATTCTGCATCTCTCTTTACATGTTGCCTGGGTTATTGAAGAAGGCACCTGCAGTAACTTCCTTGTTGGAACGCAACATCCCTACATATTAAAGACAATAATTATGGTTAAACGTTTCTAGCGACAAATCTAAATCTTTTTACTTGATTTACATCAATCAGAGGCCAATTGATGTATTGGGTATAGTAGTATAGACCTGGGGATAGAAAATTGGTAAAATTAGACGTTTAGGCTTTGATCTAAAGATTAGATATGTACGAGTATTTATAATAGGATATTCATCTGAATGAGTTTACGCGGCAGTATGTTTGCAAGCTCAATGTGTAAAGTGATACAAGACTACATAAGAGAAATTTGTGTAGTTAATTCATAAAAGTACCAATCAATTGTAAAATTATGACTTCATTACATAATTGATCAGGGTTTTAATTGTAGAAGTTCAGTTCGTCTAATTGAGAATGTGAACTCAACTTTTTTGATATATGCTGTGAGAATCTTACCCATCGAGCTTAATCAGTATAGTTTCGACCGTCAATTTGATTAACCTTAGCTACCTGGCTCTTTTTGGTAAACACTTCATATTCATTTTTATTTCAATATCTTTTTTTTGTATTTTTGATTTTGTTTACGCTAAATAATAATTATAATACTGTGATTCTGATTTTGACTAAAAATTTCTCAATTCTAAGCAACATATACTATGATCAAAAACTTTTGGGAATTTATATTTTAAAGGCTGTGGGCATTACCGATTCGAAAAAGTATTTTTCTCTCTGGTCGGTAAATCTTTCTCCGGCACTTCTGTAACTGTGCCACTGCAGTTGTTTCGCGTTTGTTTATGTCAATCCACATATTTTGGACATGAAACGCGTTACAGCATGAATTATGCCAAAATACCTGAATTTCGTTCAAAAACAGTTCCGAAAGGCATTGGCCCAGGAGATGATTTCAGAGGTAACAAACAATCCTAACGTGATGTACCGCATAATTACTGGTGACGAAACATGAGTTTACGAATATGATGTCCAAACTAGCCAAAAATCATGCGAGTGGCGCTATGAAAATGAACCAAAATCGGAGAAAACGCGTCTAAGTCGATCAAAAATCATGGTTATGCTCTCAGTTTTTGTAATTATCGAGGCGTTGTTCATTAGGAGTACGTGTCAGCGGATCAAACAGTGCATGAGAAGTATTACCCGGCCGTAATTCCACGTTTGAGAGACTTGGTGCGAAAAGAGTTTTTGGATTTTGCACCATGATAACGCCCCCTCTCATACTGTGGCATTGTGGCCGACTACTTGACTAAACACCCAGTAAATACAACAAGCACCGTATTCGCCGGATATGGCACTCTGTGACTTTTCCTGCTCTCAATGCTTAAATTACTGCTTTGTGGAAAGGAATTTTCGAGCATAGATGAAATAAAAGAAAATGCGACGAAGGAATTTCTTCACCGGACTATGAAAAGTGTATGTACGAATGGGTTAAGCATTAACAGCGCTTCAGATGGATGCCATTTTGAAGACCATAAAATAAATGTTCCCAAAAATTAACAAAAAAAACATTTATTTACCAATTCCCGAAACTGTTTGTTCATAGTGCATGTACGTTAAATTGCACTTTGAAGAACATATCACGTACTGTATTAATCACTGAACGAAACAAAATCAGAAAATTATTTCATAAGTAAAAATTTCTACAATTATTGTTAATTTACTATGAAATTAGACACAAGAGAACTTGTAAGTGGTTCATACGTAC
This sequence comes from Vesta saturnalis, assembly GCA_036346205.1. Taxonomy (NCBI): domain Eukaryota; kingdom Metazoa; phylum Arthropoda; class Insecta; order Coleoptera; family Lampyridae; genus Vesta; species Vesta saturnalis. The sequence continues at coordinate 4,650,204 of JARFJB010002276.1, forward strand.
AATTTCTAATAGAAATTAAAAAGCAATATTGCACAAATGGTTGATTCCAAGCCATCTATTTGAATTTCTTTAAACATCGCAAGAAGTTTCCATTACTCTAATTTCAAATAGAAACTGACAAAGTTGTTATCATTATAACATACTAGACTAAGTTTGTTGTACCATTTTATACACTAAAATAACATTATCACAATTGCTTCTCAACACCCACAGTTTCTAAAATCCGGAAAAGCGTTTTGTGTGGCTTGAATTTATAACTAATCTTTAGCCTCTACTTCCTACCTTAGGGAATATTTGGTTAGGTCTTCAAATTTCTAACATTCTACGCAGACTTTGAAGTACCCCAGTGAAGAGTAATACTAACATGAAATTTGTCAGTTTAAATACAAAATTTGGTGCACTTAAATACAAAAAATAAATCTTCATCATGAGCAGGAGTATAAACGATGCAGATCTATCATAAAAACTAAGTGTTAGCGAGTAAATAAAGGTTAGGAGCGAATGTCGCATACTTAATCTGTGATGAAATAGCACTAAAAGCACGTGCAATATTTCATTTTAAATAAATTGTGGCCTAAATGTGTGTGATTAAGAATATATAGGGCTTAGCTTTGTAAACGTTGAATAAGGAAAAGTTGGAAATTAAAAAAAAAATAAAGTCCATACAGATTGTTTATGTCCAAATACAAGAAATTAATTTAATGCATAAATTACAACAATAGGTGGTTTTTTATTAATTAGTGCTTTAATCTAACAAATTTTGTCAAGAAGTTTTATCTTTTAATGTATTACCAGGGATTTATAAGGGGGGAGGTGGAAATGCTACATTCAGGTGTAGAAATGTACCCCAATCCGAGATAACGTTACACGTATACGTCAGGCAGGAAATAATTTACTCATTTGGTATATTTGTACAAGCGAGGCTCTAAGGGACGAGGAACAATGCCAGCATTAGAAAGTATGGTTGATTAGTTACAATGTAAAATGTTTCAAAAGAGAGAAAGATCGACCATTTTGCTTTGAAAACGATTTAATTACTTAAAAGTGCTAAAACTTACGCTGTAACGAATTCGAACCAATTTTGATTAATATAGAAACGGAAGTAGTCCAACATCTTAGGTGTGGACCTCGATTTTGAAGATCCAGTTCAGTTGTTAAATAGATCATTGGTAAAGCGTCACAAGGGGTGACTAATGCTGAGGTTAAAAATGATTCTTACATGGTCTACTAAATCTTTTTATTTATATTCTTGGCACTACGTATCGCTACAAAGTAAGTCGTAAACAGCTATTTATTAGTATGTTCTGCCTTGAAGCAATTTGGAACTGAATACATTAAATTATAACTCCGTTGTTACTAACCTCAATATTTAAACACACTCCATTTCGGTTACTATATACGAATCGAGCAGCATTAAGTAGCAAACCTTTCCCATTCTTCATCCATAAAAACTTTTAGTAGTATCGATTTAATTTTCTCATACAGAACCTAGGTCAATTTCAATTTTGCATTCAGTACAAGCTCCCTCATTTTTATTTCTTAAGTTCTAAATTTTTTAGTTTTTTTTTTAATAATCTAATACATTTGACAAATAATTAATCTTATTCCTTTAAGTGCTTTGCATAAACTTCCTTAATTTGTTTGATAAATAACTGTGAAGGTTTTAAATTGTAATTAAATTAGAATTCGTGAAGTTGAAGACTCTTAAGTATTTATCGTAGATTTTTATAACAAAATTACGTTTTCTGTTTCTGTTAAGCATATTTCAGATTGCAACTGGGACGTCGTTTAAAATGAAATCTTTTTCTTGCATTATGTAGTCTTTGATCCTCGATTTTAAGATTAAATCTACTATACTGACGACGACTTTAAAGATTAAACCGAAATTGGAATTTGGAACTAGACTTTATTTCAGTGCATTACATTTTATTCCACAATAAATTGTTTAGTAATCTATACGAGAGGAAATTTTAAATTTTAAATTAAATATCTTGCATGACTCCGTTACAGGATCGAACCTTGGATTGAAAATCGATGTTTTTTCTGCTTTAGAACAGAGTTTTGTTCGATACTTTTAGTAAATATGTAAAAATCGGGAAACAGGGTCATTGTACTAACGAGCAAAAGTTATCAAAATGTTTGAAACTGGGTGAAGTCTTCGGACATCGCTCTTTCAGTATCTGAAGTCATCCCCATGGGAATGGAGTTATACATTCCCAAAAAACAGTACCGTATAGGTCATTCACGTTCCCAACCCTGGTTCAGTAAGGCTTGTGCTGATGCAATATCTTTAAAAAATAAATATTACATTAAATGGAAATCTAATAAATCGGTCGACAGTCATGTGGAATACGTTGGTGCTAGAAATATCTGCAAAAGTGGCATCACTAAAACTGAAAAGTTGTTCGAACAACGAAAATGCAATGAACTAGCTACACCTCCTTTAGGCAGTCGTAAGTTTTGGTCATTAGCTAAAGCCATTAGTAAAAACTTTGGAACATCTTCATTCCCCTGACGTCTATTAACGGATCGGTAGTTGCTAATTCTGTAGACAAAGAAAATGTTTTTGTGGATTTGTTTGCATCAAACTCGTGTCTCAATGATTCTGGAAAAGATGTGCCCCATGCCAACTCTTCTTCATATGCTATGAAACCAATTCATTTTCGGTACAAGCTCTTGGAATTGATCATCAGTAGGCTTGATCTCAATAAGGCGACTGGCCCAGACGGTATCCCAGCTATTGTCTTAAAGAAATGTTCCCCGAACTAGTACCAGTCCTATCTAAGCTCTATACGATATCTATGTCTTCTGGGAATTCCTTCATCATTCGAAAATGTTCAGTCTATTCCCAAAAAGGCGATAAGACCGATCCCTCAAACTACGACCAATTGCCGTCATTTCCATTTTGTCTAAAATCATGGAATAAACCATCAATCAGCAACTGCTCACGTTCCTTGAAACTAACAAACTCTCTAGTGACCACCAATATGGGTTTAGGCAAAGTCGTTCAACAGGTGAGCTTCTTTCACATGTGACCCAAGTTTGGAATAATACAGTGGAGCAGTCCGGTGAAACAGTTGTAGTCGCTTTAGATACCTCAAAGGCATTTGACCAAGTTTGGCATAAGTATTTACTTGCCAAACTCACCTCGTTTGGGTTAAATGATATGCTCATCAACCGGGTTTCTAGTTTCCTTGATAAAATACGAATACGTGTCGTAGTTGATGGCTTTTTTCAAAAGAAGTTAGCATCAACGCGGGCGTGCCATAGGGATCCGTTATAGCGCCTACACTTTCTCTGCTGTACATAAATGACCTTATTTCTTCACGAATAAACCCCATCCATTGCTTTGCTGACGATAGCACCTTCACTGTAGTTCATCTCAGTCTACTCATAGTGATAATCCACCTTCTATGTCAAATCAAGAAATTAAAGCTGAAATGGCAAATTCAAACAACAACGTATTCTCGAATGGGGAAGCAATAATCTAGTTAAATTTAATGCTAACAAAACTTAGTGTTGCCTTGTGTCCGCCAAAAAGATCGATCATTTCCTGTTGTAAGCATGAATGGCTCAGTTCTTAAGTTTCCAGACTCTATTACTCTGATGGGTATGACTGTTGCTCGTAAAATAGGCTTTTGTACAGATCTAAGCAGTACTTTACCTCTCGACAACTCCTACTGTATAAGGCCCAAATTCGGCCTCATCTGGAATATAATTCTCACCTCTGGGTTAGTGCTCCCCAATACGCTCTCGATATCGTGGATCATATTCAAAAGAAAGCGATTAGGCTTATAAATGACACGTCCTTAACTTCTCAGGTACAGTCCCTTGAGTATAGAAGGATGGTTTCAGTTATTTCTTTGTATTATCGTTATAACAACGGCTATTATGCAGCTGAATCATATTCTTTGATACCATCCCGGGCTATCTTTGCGAGAAACGCTCGGTTCGCTCATTCACATCATCAGTGTGCAGTACAAATCTCCACTTGTCGTACCAAACGGGCGCAATCCACATTTTTCTACACGGCTTCTAAACTCTGGAATGATCTCACTAGTTCCTGTTTTCCTCTCACTTATGGTATGAGAAAATTTAAGGTAGCTGTTCAGAGGCATCTATTGGCAAATCATTATCCCTCTATCCATCCTCCTAAGTGTTCCTGAGTGCTTTAGCACGATAGGCCAAATTTAGTATGTTCAGGTCCACAATCATAAAAAAAAAGTCACGTGTATATGATTGTTTGATTTGTGTGTGTTGAAGGGTTCATAAAAAACCACCAATATTTTCTCAGTTTTAATTCGCTACACACAGCTACATCTTACTTGAGTAGAAACAGAAACAAATCTAACAAATAATTACAGGAAGAAATCCCGGGTACCTGCTCTTGAGGTACTTGTTTTTGTGTAAAAACCAGTTATTCTTATTCATATTAAAATAGTTACAGGGGCGTCCAACATTCCACCCCTTTTGAAAGCGTTGTCCTTCAACTGCAATCCTAACAAAACATATCTACAAAACTTAAATGTTATTTGATGAGATGATTCTTATCGTCGGCTATTATCCTCAATGGGTAACACACAAACTTGGTTTATTGCTCGTTTTACTACACCGCACTTTGTTTTTATGTGCACCATGCGATCATTGCTAACGCTGCCGTGGTGAAGTTCTGTAACTCGCCCATACATGCAATGGAGGGGTGGTAAATTTTCTTCTTTGACAATAACCATGTCGCCGACTTGGGTTTTTTCCCGATTGGTTTTCCACTTCTCGCGTTGTTGAAGGTGGTTTAGATAATGATGATGCCAACATTTCCAGTAACGTTGACGCAGTCTTTCAATGTGTTGTCATCTCGATAGACTGTTTATATTCAGGTGATTCAGATGATTGTGTTTTGCGTGGCAAGGTTAAACAATGTGAATTTACAAGCTCTCGCTTTTAGTATTAAATACGAGTGACAACAAAAAAGTCTATAGTTGAAGGAAGTGATGATTAGTGGTAGTCTACGCAAAGACGAGTATTACAGACAAAAAAGACGATTTTGTAGGTAAAAGAATAATTTGCTATTTACCTGTATTTGTATACAATAACACAATACGTAGTTATCGTGGTGATCTTTGACCCGTATATTTATATTTACATCTATATAAAATTACCATTAAAATAGGTAAATTTATTCGTATAATTGAAAGAAATATTATATACTGAATTAAGGATGTGTAAAAAATGGAAAATAAGGCAGATACAGTAAAAAGAAGAAGGGAATGAATAAAACGGAAAGGGAAGAAGATGGAAGAAAGGGAAAAGGAATTGAAGGTGGAAAAACAAGAATTGATAGAGAGAATAGAAAAATTAGAAAGAAAAGTAGGCGATGAGGAGAGAAGGAAATGGAAGAATAACATCGTGATAAAGGGGTGGAGATGCAAGGAGCCACAGAAAGAGCTGCAAGGGATGATGGAAGAGAAACTAAATGTAAGAACAGAAGTTAGAAAACTGTTGGTGATAAACAAGGAGAAGGAAAATGAGATGGTGGTGGTGGAAATGGAGAGATGGGAGGAGAAACAGAAGATTATGGCATAGAAGAGAAAACTGAAGGGTACAGGAATTTACATAGACCACGATCTAACAATGGAAGAAAGGAGTGTACAAAAACAAATGTGGAACAGGGCGGCGGAAAGAAGGGCGAAGGGAAGAAAAGTATGGGTAGGATATAGAAAAATGGAGATAGAAGGGGAAAGATACGTATGGAATGAGAGAGCGAAGGAGCTAAGCAGAGAAAGGGGACATAGAAGGGATATACCAAGACCAAAAGACTAAAATAAGCGGGAGGGAGAGGGAAAGGAGGATGACGAAGCGGCAGCGGCAGCGAAAGGGAAAGTAAGGGAAAATTACAGGAAGGGATGGATAAACTAAAGATACTGTTCTGGAATGTGGCGGGCATAAAGAATAAAGATCAAGAGTTTTGAGAGTATGTCGGGGAGCAGGACGTGGTGGGGTTACAAGAGAAATGGTTAGAAGAAAAAGAACGGACGTGGTGGGAAAGACAAATGCCAAGTGAGTTCTCATGGGTGGTTCAGTGCGCGGAAAGGAACAATACAAAGGAAGAGCAAAGGGGGGATAGTAGTGGGAGTAAAAATAAAATGGTTGGAAGAAGAAGAGAAAGTGCAACAAAGAAGAGGTATCATAGAAAAAACATACAGTGGGGTAAAGAAAAAATAAAAATAGTGACGGTCTACAGTAGAAAGATGAAAGAGACTAGGGAAAAGAGGAAGATGATAGAAGAGGGGGAGGTATGACAATAATAGAAGGAGATTTTAACGCGAGAATAGGGGAAGAGAGGGGATTACAAAAAAGAGAGGGACGGGAAACAGACAGACAAAGGATAAAGTGTTAAATACGGAAGGAAAAGAACTGTTAGAAATGTACAACGAAAGAGGGTGGGAAATAATGAAGGGAATAGAGAAGAAAGAGCAAGGGGAGAATCAATAATAGATTATGTAATTACGAATGCTGAGGCTGAGGAAAAGATGAAGATATTTAGGGTAGAGGGGAGGGTTGAATCGGGCCACCAACCCTTGGAAATGATAATGGAAGGGAGAGAAAGAGAAGAGTGCATAGAAGAAGAGGAATATATAATTAAGTAGATCTGGACAGAAGGGAGTATAAAGAGAAAAAATAAGATGAGAAGGTAATGGAGTGCAAGAAAGTGTGGAAGAAATGAGCGAGAGGGAATGGAGGAAGCAACGGAAAAAGTCAAGTTTAGAAGATGGAAGGGGGAGAAAATGGGGTGGAAAATATGGTGGGATAGAGAATATAAGGAGCACAAGAGGAAGGCAAGACGAACACTAAGACGGTGGAGAACGGGAAAAGCGGAAAAAGAAGAAAAGAATGAAGCAGTAAAGATATACAGGAAAATATGCGAAAGTAAAAAGGAAGAAAGCAAAAGAAAGAGAAAGAGCAGATTAAGAAGATAAAAACAGAAGACGTATGGAAATTCTTATAGAGAGAAAAGCTGAGAAAGACACAAACGGGAATACAAATAAAAGAATGGGAGAGGTATTTCAGAGACGCGCTGGATGGAGAGCAAATACAGGACGGAGAAGAAAAACAAAGAAACAGATACGAGAGAGGGGAAAAAGAAGAAGGAATAAAATAAGAGTAAGTAAGAGAGGCAATAAAGAAGGTAAAAAGAAGGAAAGCGGCAGGAGAAGATGAGATACGAGGTGAGGAGTGGATATACGGAGGAGAAAAGGTGACAAAAAGGATGACGGAAATAATAAACAAAATATGGAGAGGAGGATTCCCGGAGAGGTGAAGGGAAGGACATATTTGCCCAGTGTACAAAAAGGAGAAAAGAACCGGATTACAAATTACAGGGGAATTACATTGCTAAACACTGCCTACAAAATATACGCGAACGTTCTGGAAGAAAGGTTAAAGAAGGAGGTAGAGGAAAAGGAACTGTTACCAGATGGACAGGCAGGATTCAGAAAAGGAAGAAGCACGACGGATAACCTACACATATTGAAGCACATGGCAAACAAGGAATTAGGAATGAAAAGAGGTAAAATGTTAGCGGTATTTGTAGACATAAAAGCGGCATTCGATAGGGTGAACAAGCAAAAGTTGTGGGAGTTCATGCGAAAAAAAAAATAAGCGAAAAGATAATAGAAAGGATAGAAGAAATATACGAAGAAACGAGGAACAGGGTGAGAGTAAATGGTAAACTGACTGAAGGACTTGTACCGAGGAAGGGATTGTGACAAGGATGCCCACTGAGCACAAGCCTGTTCGCGGTATATACTGGAGGAGACATTAAGGGGACAACGAGCGGGAGGCTTGGTGGTGGGGAACGTGAAAGTGTGGACGCTGACATACGCGGATGATAGTGTTATTAGCAAGGGAGGAAAAATAAATGAAGGGAATGTTAAAAATGTTGCACAGATATTTGAAAAGGAAAGAACTGAAAATCAATGGGAGTAAAACTGAGGTAATGGTATGGAGAAAAGCGGGCGGAAAAAGGAAAAAAGAGGAATGGAAATGGAAGGATGAGGAGATACAGCATGTGAAGGAATTCACTTACCTGGGATACAATACAACAAGACAATAATGATGGGGATAAAAGAGTGACAGAGAAAAGGGATAAAGCTAATAGAGCAAGTGTGGAGTGTAGGAGAAGGTCTGTTTGGAATGGACATAAGGAAAAGAAAATTATTATTTGAAAAACTGATAAAAAGTGGTACTGTACGAGACGGAAGTGTGGGGCTGGAAAGAATACAAAGAGATAGAGGGGCTGCAAGAGAAATATTGGAGGTGGATACTGGGAGTGGAAAGAGAAACGCCAGGATACATCATTAGAGAGGAGTTTCAAGCAGAGAAAATAAGGGTGGGGCGGGAAATAGAGCAGAAAATGAGAAGAACGGAGTGTAAAATGCTACAAGAATACTGGAAAGAAATAAGAGAATAAAGAATAGAATATGGACAAGAAGCCAGGAAAAAATATTACTAAATAAACGAATGTGCAAAAGAAGAAGTAGAAAGACTGAGAAGGGAAGGAGTGAACGTGAGAGAGGACATAATTAGAAGGGGTAGAGATGTGCAAAAGTAGGAAAGATGGTCGAAGGTAAAAGAAGGAAAATACAATGTAAACTATAGGAACATTAAGGGAGAAGGGATACCGAGATATTTGATTGGGGAAGGGAGGAGGAAAAGAAAGAAAATGATAGCGAAATTTAGATGTGGAAACGAAGAGAGGGGAAAGAGGTACTGGAGAAGGGACGAAGAGAGAAAATGTAGGCTGTGCGAAGAAGAGATAGAGTTGATTAAGCACATGTTGCAAGAATGCAGGGAATTAAGGGAGGAGAGGACGGTGAAAGAGATACTTGAAGAAGGAAGAAGGGGAGCGGAGTGGATGCAAGAAACATGGAACAGAAGAAGACAGTTAATGGGAGAAGAGAAAAGAGAGAAGAAGTTAGTGTAAGTGAAGTAAAGAAGGGAGAGACTGTAAATAGTGTAAATATAGAAGGCAAATGTAAATAGTAAAACGCAAGCAACATTTCTGTAAATTAAGCAAATAAAGTATATTAGTATTAGTAGTAGTATTTAGGTGCATAATATTTGGCTCTATGGGCGCAGCTAATAGGTCTCCGGTAAGGAAATCGTTGGGGTCGGAACTGAGGGGAATTATGGGTCGAGAGCTAAGGCAAGCTTCAATTTCGGTCAACACAGTACAAATTTCTTCAAACGTAAGGTTGGACGTACCGACAATCCGTTTTAGACGATATTTCATTAACTTGACGAGCGATTCCCTTGATGACGGGCTAATGGGGGTATAAAGTGCCAATTGATATTTTTTGAATTTATGTAGATGTGACTTGAATTTTAAATGCATTATCATTAATTAATTTGATTAATTCTCGTTCCGTGCCAACAAAACAAAATTTGCGTTATCGCTGTAGAAGTTAGACACGTGATCTTTACTTGAAGTAAATCGCTAAATAGTGTAGCGTCCCCATGTACCCTGTCTTGAAAGTGTAATTTGCTAGAATGCAAATTCAAGAACAAAACAATCGCTAAGTAATTTATCTTGACTTTACAGACAATAATGCTACTATTGCTCAAATTAATTGCTTGCCTTACTTTGACTTTCCTGGCAATAATTAAAACAGAATTTATTTACAAGTATGATATTTAATTCCTCTCAAACCTCAAATCTGATGAAATGAATTGGCCATCTAGTAGTAGGTACGTTGTGCTATTTGACTGAGATAGGCTGGGTCGAGGTTAAGTGTTGCATCATGTGGGGCAAACTACTCAAATTAAAATTAACGAGCTTTGTGCAATGATGGTTCAACCCGTTAATGTACTATTGTGGGAAAGAATCACCAATAAAACCCGCTTTATTCATAAATAAGTAATTGCACAAGAAAAGGGTTAAATATATAACAAAACACCATTAAATCAGGTTAGAGTGCGTACAAAATTATAACATTAAGAGAAAAATAAATAAAAAGCCGTGCATGCGTGCGTGCGTGCGCGCGTGCGTGCGTGCGCGCGTGCGTGCGTGTGTGTGTGTGTGTGTGTGTGTGTGTGTGTGTGTGTCTGTGCGTGTATGGATGTATGGTAGTATCCTCCAGAACGAAAATATCCACGGGCTTAAAATTTTGTATTTAAGCTTGTTTTGATTGGACTTGTATTTCATTAGATTTTTGGTGAAATCCAGAGGCGGTGAGGGGGATTTATTAGTATGAGTTTTTGGATTTTATCAAATATTAAAAGAGATGCATATTTTAAAGATATAAAAATGCCCAGGCGTAGACCTTAAACATATCGATTAATTCTGTTCAATGCAATTTTTTTAATACGACGCGCAATTTAGCGGGAAAAAAATTCCTAATGTAGAATTTAAGTATTGTTAAAATTTTTTCAATATCTGTATAACGATTAATTTAAGTAAGTCTAAAAAATAATTATAAATGAATGAATGTGTTTAAACTGTACTATTGGTGTCTTATAGAAGCGGGCGGCTTTGGAATTTTTTTTTGTGTTGACATCTATTTATGTCTATATTGATCTGTTTCTGAAATGAAATTTTTGTTTTTACAATGTTGCCTGTTTTCGTTAAGAAGATATGCAAGAGGTTGCATAGTTATACAAAAAAAATTCGCAAACCAGTCAACCTATTATGCGTGTGATAGACATTTTAACGGCATACAGTTAATTTACTTAAATAGGGACGAAAATATTGATTTTCTACAAGTTGCATCTCTTAGAAGACAAATTGCACGACACCCTACAGTTGACATAGAAATTATCTATATTTCCTAGTGTATAAAAACTTGTCACGTATGTATATCGGAACAAGGTGTGATATATTTTGTAGGTAATTATAAAACAACCAAATCACCATGTATATATTATGTTCATGGTTACTTAATGTAATATTATGAAATTAACATAAAAGTTGTCAGGGTATTTTGAACACCCTGTATACGTATTGGGTAATTTTGTTTGTAGTTTTATTCGCTTAGTTAGATGCCGTATATACATATTTTTTTTGTCAAGTTTAGTGTTATAGTGAATTTGTTTTAACGTGTGTAACGACCTTTAGGGATGGAGGTGTATGGTGAGCTTTAGATTCTTAGTTTGTGAATTATTTTTTTTGTAATTTAGGTTGTTTTTCCTTATTATTTCCCGTTTATAGAAGTTTTATTAACGCTTTTTTGTAAATAGTTGTTTCTAAGTTTAATTAAGGTTTATTTCGTTTGATTTCCGTAAAACATAATAGAAAGTTTTGTAAAAAATGACGTAATTTATAGAAAGAGTGTAGACTTATCTGTGTATGATGTCATGTTAGCGACATAAAGACGCTTAAGTATAGTTGTTCAGTGTAATAGTGAATATGCTGGTTTTGAGTCATGGAGATTGCATGTGGGCCTTATTGTTCGTACTTTAAGGTAAACATAGAGAGGTTGTACACGTTACTTTTGCTGACATTTAGTTTTTCAACATTTACCGAGTCCTTACGAACGAGAACGAATTTGTGTGGTTGGGGTACCTTATTTTCCCCTTCCGTTTTTTTTCATTGGTGGAATTAAATTAGATAAGAGTTTTTATGAGTAATGGGATTAAAAATTCAAAGATGGATTTTTGTGAATAATTTTTGAGATTCAAAAACTGATCGTGCTTTCGAGTAGTATACGTTGCCGTTTATTGTTACGCTTTAAGGGGGTGGTTTAGAACGTTGATATTTTGGACCTTGTGGTGTTTAACGAACGTACTTGTTGTGTAGTAAGGGTAGTTCAGCTACTCCTGAAGAATACCTGTGAAAGGGATTTATTAAAATTGTTCATCACCAAAGGATTATACCTAGTGCCGATTTCGGTTTTACGTAAAGTTACCTAGAGGACATCGTCGTGTTGTATAGTGCTTCAGTGACCTCTTTGGTTTATATCACTTCTGCGGATATTAACATCATCGTTCTTGCAGTGCCACCTATTTATCGTACAAAGCGTATTTAAAGATAAAGAAACTTTCGCAATATATTAAAAATTATATTTAATTAAATCAAGTTATAAACATTTTGGATTATTAGTGGAAATAAAACCAATTAAAGCTAAAAGTTATCAAGTCATTTGAACGCTCATATTAATATTTTAAAACAAGTTAGTAATTAATACAGTAACATTTTTACGAGTTTAGTCAAGAAATTGTTTGTGTATAATGGAACAATAGTCAACATTTCATTCGTCATTTTGCCAGACCAGGGAGAGTTCATTTCCGTCATAGCCGTAACCGACCACCTGGTTATCTTCCACTTATATTGTAACACAGAAGAGGTGTAATTCTTGACCTTTAAGGTAACATAATATTGTTTTTTAGTTTATGAAAGTTTGAAAGCGGGGTCATTTTTTTGTTAAAGTAAGTTGTTGTTTGAATTTGTTTAGCGTAATTAATTATAGTTTTGACGCTCCGCCTTCACACTGTTTTATTTTAGTATTAAAGGGCAATCGACCCTATGGTAGTGTGGGTATATTATCCACGAATTATAAATATAGGTTAAACGATTTAGACTGGCGTAAAAGCAGTATTCTGATCAGACATCCTGTCGCCTTTTAAGCATTTATTCTTTTGTTTATACGCATTATCGTATGTTTATATTTATCCTTTTATTATTGTTTTGTTATAGTTTGTTAGGTTTTACAAATGTGTTTTAATTATGTGGAAACCCTTTTGTGTTACATAAGAGTTTTTTTTGCAAATTGCAAGTTACCGGTGTTTTAGTTTTCAACGTAACGAAGTTAGTTTTTTGGTTTTATTGAGTAATAGCGTTATTAATATTTAGTATTTTATTTGATTTTTAGTTGAGTATTAATTCAGTTTAGAGTTCATTCTATAGCTTATTTTTTTTGTTGTTTTGTTTTGATTATTATTTAATGCCTAATTATTTACACTGAGGTGTAGTAACGTAAATTTATTGAGTGTTTATCACGCTTTTATTTGACAAGCGTGCAGTGCATTTTGAAGCCCTATTTTAGGTGGTTTGCTGAGTTGCTGTCCAGCACACCTGGAATTGATTACGGATAGGTAAGCGTATGTTTTTTGTATGTTTGGACACGCTATGTACTCGTAATTTTGGCACGACAACCCTTATTTTGACTACTAAACATTCTGGCGCCCAAACCTTCGATTTTGTCTTCATCCCCTATTGTGACTTACGTACGATTTACTATTCTGGTTGCGCAAAATTTTTCAACATCTGACCTACACCCATACGCTGACTAGTCGGGGCAAAAAGGCCAATTTTATCTGTAATCCCGTTCTACCACCCGTTTATACCGTTACAAAGTCACTCACGAAATACAAGGTATCGTTGTAATAATTTCAAAGCTTATTTATTTTTGGTATGCTTTTATGGTTCACCCTGTATGAACAGTATAGTTTGCGAAATTGTGACTGGGTAGATATAAACTTTAAGAAATAAAATATATATGGCAAAATTGTAGAGATAGTAAGTGTTTGCAAAAATCTATTGAAAATAATTCGTGAATCACCCTGTAACAGTAAATATTTTTTGCGGAACTTTTATTATTGTACATCGAACTAAGCTTACATTACACTTATATAGGTAACATAAAACCAATTTAACTTTTCAGTTTAAATAAGAAAAACTGATAAATTCAACATTTCTCAACTTTTACACCTTGTATCTCGAAAAAAATCACCCTGTAGTTATAAATATTTTGAATTGTATGTATTTACTAATGACACTTTTGGTTACTAAATTGAGTACAACAACATACCAAAGTCGCCATTTTTCCATTATTTGGATGCGGGGTCCTTTCGACTTTGAAGTAATTGCATGTAAAAAAATTAATCTATCTCAGCAAATGTTCAAAATGTCCACCATTATTATTTACACACAAGCGGCATCTTTTCACAATGAAATTTACAGCTTTCCGTATTTTCCTACCATCTAAATTGCGAAAAGCATGAATCTCAGCATCACGTAGTTCTCCTTTTATCGCATGAATTCGCTGATAAACGAAATCTTTTAGAGTACCAAAAAAAAAAATCTAAAAGTTATTGATCTGGCGATCGTGGTGCTCAAGGGACGGGCTCGTTCCTACCTATCCAAGAATTTGGAAACAGTTGGTTTAGGTACTCTCTCACTTGTAATCGGTTGAGAGGCGGAGCACCGTCGTGTTGAAACCAGCGTAAATTACGTTTTGTTTCCAAATCTAAGATATCCAACATATCTTGAAATTCATTTCGTAGAAACTCAAGATAACGCTGGCCTGTCAAATTTTCGTCGTAAATGAAAGGTCCAAGAAATCATGATCCAAAAATTCGGCACCAAACGTTGAATCCAAATTTTGTTTGAGGCCATCCTAGTCTCCTAGGATTTTCCTGCACAAATGTTCATTGCGCCTATTGAACATACCGCAGTTAGTAAATTTAGTTTCACCAGTCCGCAAGATTTGATTTTGAAACTTCTGCTGAATCATATTAATGTACCAGTTACTAAACGCAATTCTTACAGCTAGGTCTCCTGGATGCAGTGTTTGTCCTACTCATAGATGATATACCTGAAATTTGTATTTCTTCAAAAGTTTCATGTTTTCGACACACTAACTTCAGCTGAAGTTTATCTAAGTAGAGGGATTCTGATTAACGTAGCCCCATACATTTATTATATCCTAGTTAATGATGTTTTCACCCTCTTTGGTTTCGAAAAGGAACCAAACTGCCTCAGATTTCTGTATGAATTGTTGAACGTCGGTAGTGATGGTTGACCGCGATTTTCATACAATTGTGTACCGTTAGGCAGCAAGAACACTATTTTTATTACACACTATAAAACATTTCAACATATTAAGTTTGTCGTGATTAGATAACATCTTCAGTTTAATTTACAAAGTTACAGAACTGCCAAATTTCAACTAAAACAATGAGTACCAGTACTCTCAATAATACTGCCACTTAAAAAAAAATCTAAGTTTGTTCTAGCTCAAGCGAGCAGAAAAGTAGTATGTACAACATGTTACGCATTAAAATCTGTAAGTTTTCATTCGTGCCATTTTGTTGTGTTCCTAATAATAACGATTCTACAACATTTAAAAGAAAAATCACTAAACTTGTTTTCACTCATTAAAGTTTGAAATGAAAAAAAATCTGTATTTATTACGGCAAGGGTGTAAAACTGCCACAAACCATAATAATTAATTCATTTTTTCCATGGCCAACTGTAAATCAATAATGAAATCGTTACAACTTTGTTATTTTTAAAAATTAATACATCATGTTTGATACGGTTACAAAGCTTAAAAAACGCGCATCTGATAAAGGTACAGCCTACTATACTTTCCATTCAAAAAAACAAAAGTTTATATCATAACTTTGGAATAACAAGAGATAGAACAAAAGTGACGATGCCAGTAGATAAAGCAGAAAAAACACTACCATTTTTTTCTCTACATTTTTTTTCTCAAATAACAGAGTTATTTAGAATTAAATAAAATCCAAAATTTTATTTTTTTGAAATATCTAGTAAGCCATCAACTTTTCCCAACAACTGAAAGTGTCGTTAATTTAGGTTCATAAAACTGCAACTCTTTCCGCATTTAACCGAATCTCTATCTCTTGTAGTTTCCGAGATGCCAATGCTTAAAATGAAAAAAAAAACTCACCCTGTAAATTAATATATACAAATTAAAAAAAATTCAAAGCCTTGTGTTATATTATGTCACGTGTCTAACCATCATATGGCATAAAAAAGAATGAGTGGGCTCGACTAAACTCAGGCGTACGGTCGGAAGACCGCAGAACACTCGGATGCGTGGTTGTTTAGGAGATATAGCTTAAAATGATAGTAATCTGGTTAGTTAGGAACACAGAAGCTAGAATTAATTAAGTCAAAATGGAAGCTAAACCTATTTGGGTGCGGTCTATCAAGTCACTATTAATGATTTAATTGCAGTTTTTCTTGTAATTGAGTGCAAAAATATTCAAAACTGAATATATATATATATATATATATATATATATATATATATATATATATATACTGGGTTCCCATAATCGACTACCCATTTTATTTTATTAATAAATTTCCTACGAGATAAATAAATCAGTTGTTCTCTGTGGGAGTATCTTCTGTAGTCTTTGGGATTTAAGTTAATTATTAAACAGGTTGGCGCCTGTCACAAATAAGTTATAAATTAATAATTTCGTGTGACGTCATTTTACTACGAGAAGTTTGTTAGTTTTCATCAATAATTATTTAATTTTTGCTTTGAGACATTATTTCAACATCCGTTTGAACTTTCATCGATTACTCAGTCCAACAACGTGTGTTTTGTGTAGAAACTTACATAAGAAGCAATTCGATAGAAGAAGTTAGGCGTGCATTCCGGCGTCAGTTTAATAACAACAATAGGGGTCACGCGCCAAATCGTAAAACTGTTAAGTTATGGGTTCATCATTAGCGTGAAAATGGTTCTGTACAAAATTTGAAGAAGCCTGGACGTCGAAGAATAGTTCGTACACCAGAAAATATTGAAAGAGTTAGAATTGCGTTCACGAGAAGTCTTAAAAGGTCTGCTAATCGACAAACCCTTATCCTAGGAATATCAAAGAGAAGCTTAGATCGAATTCTTCAAAGGATTTAAAATTTCATCCCCATAAATGCCAAATGGCACAGCACCTTAGCAATCAAGATAAAGAAGCAAGATTAGCATTTTGTCAAGAATTTTGGATTTACATCAAGGAGCAATTCACAGTCTCCTAATGAGCTACGAAGCAAATTTTTATTTGAACGGCATGGTTATTAAACAGAATTTTAGATACTGGTCAAATGAAAATCCTCGTGAAATCTTTACACAGAACCTCCATAATCCAAAAGTTGTTGTGTGGTGTGGAGTAGGATCTTTGGTATTATTGGTCCATATTTTTTGGGGATGAAAACCGCGCTGTAACAGTAACATCCGAGCGCTACGTAAACATGCTAGAGACATTCCTCATTCCAGAATTAAATAGACGAGGATTACTAAACAATGCCTTACTATTCCAACAAGATGGAGCAACAGCTCATACCGCCAGAAACTCAATGCGTGTTCTGCGAGAAATGTTTAATGGCCGGCTCATTTCTCGATTCGGAGATTTGCCTTGGCCTTCGAGGTCCCCTGACTTAACGGCACCTGATTTTTCCTGTGGGAATATTTAAAAGCCAAAGTGTTTGCGAGTCGTCCAGGTACATTCGAGGAACTCAAAGTCAAAATTCGTGAAGAAGTTGAAGGAATAGACGAAGGTTTGCTACGCCGTGTAATGAACCACTTTTATCTAATATTGAAAAATGTGTTGAAGTTGGTGGAGGTCATTTAGAAGACGTGATTTTTAAAACTTAGAATTAAATTAGCCAAATATTTATAAGTTATCATAATTCCCAAAGAGTTAGCTGTAATTTAGTATAATAAATAGTTTGTTTTGTTAACTAAAAAATTTTAATGCAAATATTAAAATGGGTAGCCTATTATGGGGAATCCTGTATATATATATATATATATATATATATATATATATATATATATATATATATATATATATATATATATACCGTTTTAGATAAAAGAATTTTGTGAAAGTGAACTGCTGAAAGTACCTTAAATATATAACATTAAGAGGTAAAAATTGTGAATTATTTGATTACAAAACCAATATTATCAGTCCCATTTATTTTCGTTGTAGAAATTCACTAAGAATCCCCTAGGGTTAATTGAAATTTGGAAACACAATCGTGTAACTAGGTGATACAGAAAAAAAAAGACCTCACCTTTATTGTTGAAACTATTACTTATTTGATCTTGCAAATTTCGGGCACTATTCCAATGATCTAGCAGCCTTCACATATATGGTCATGGATGTCAGCAAGGCTCTTATGCCTTCCAGCGATAATCATGTACTTTGGATGTAACGTAACAGTAAAATGTGAGCAGAAAATTTAAGAAGGAATGACGTTAGAAATGTAGGTAGTACAGAGATGCTCTTACAGGTGACAAAACGAGCCGGTAGTGAACATTCAACGTAGTTTCGATTGAAGTATTTTTATATGTAAAGAATTAGTATTGAATGCTTTTATATTCGAAAACCGAAGATATGGACGAATGAATAATTTCAATTATATCCGCCTTGTAAAAGCGTTAGTAATACTTTTACTCAACCAAGTATTACTTTAAGTGAGAATTTTCCAAAAAAAAATGATGCTTCAGCATCCAGAACCAGAAACGAAAAATTCTCTAGAAACTAAACATCCACCATCAAGGGCGTTCTTAAAAGGAAGCTAGAAAAATTGGCCAACGCCTTAAAAATCAATTTTACAAACTTGAGAAAATTTGTATTTAATCATTGTTGCCAAAAGTTAAAAATGTGTAGAAAATATGTATTTATTACATGTATATGTATTATTTGACCCTAATAGATCCCAGGTTCCTTTTTAACTGCTTTGTACTAAATGATCCGAAATCTCAGAGATGTCGCTGAAGGTATTAAATTTGACTTATTATAACTAAATAAGAGATGTGTACGAAAGTTACATACGTTAATTTAAATGCAATTAGAGATGCGTAAAAATTTGCGAAGTAGAATTGGAAGCATTCGACCTAAGAATAAATTGCTATTTTTAGTAAGTAAATTTGACAAAATGACGAACGTTATCAAAAGAAACGTTTTCCAATAAAACACGTAAGAATTAAAAAACGAAAATTTATGTAAAATTAAATTTGCTTTAGAAAATACGTTAACACTTTGTCCTATAAAATTATTCAGATAATGAAAAAAATTCTTCCTTAGGAATTTTTTGCTGCTAAACTACGCGTCATATCAAAAAATTACATAAAACATAATTAATCGACATGTTTAAGGTCTATGTCCATGTTTTTATATCTTTGAAATATACATCTGTTTTAGAAATATTCGATAAATACCAAAAACTGCCCCTAATAAACTCCCTCTCCGCCACTGGATTTCTCCCAAAATCTAATCATCCAAATGAAAATAAGCTTAAATATAAAATTTTAAGTACGTAGGTATTTTCGTTCTGGCGTTATCGTGGATCCTGCGTACATCCACACGTACAGGGTCGCCAACTAAGAATGCGAGGTACTGTATCTGGGCAACTATCCATCGTAGAGGCTTGCGGAAAAAAAAGTTATTACTAAAACGGCCAATACAAAACCTGGAAAATATTTTTATGTTTCTGAAATGGCCGCTAGGGGGCGTAACTGCATTCTTGAATCTAAGAAATTGATGTTTCTGTGAATTCTGCTATATTAACCTAGTAAAAAAATAACTGACCTTTGAAGCCGAGGATAATCTGAACTTTTTTTGTTTGGCACTTTTTGGCGTATCTACAAAAATAAAGTGGTGGGGGGTAATCAAAGGTTTCCTTAAATCACCCCCCGTATCTTCGAAACGGCTAATCCGATTTTAACAAACTTGGGCGCGTTGAAAAGAGATTTTCTTGGGCTACAAATGTTAAAATGATTGAAGTTTTGTTAGTTTCACATGTCGTCGCTAGAGGGCTTTGTTCGACATTCCGACAGAAACGGTTAATTTTCGCAAAAAAAATTAAATGTATTGGTATGACTTTTTTTCATGAACAAGTTGCTAAATGATGCCTAAACAAGCTCGCGAAAACCGCATCTCGATATCTTGTTCCTAACCTACAATATTGGCCAAAGAAAACTTTATACGAAAATCCCTTAAATTTTTATTTTTTTTTTAACTATATTTTTCTGGAATTGTTTCTATTATGTAAGTTGTGACCCTAAAAAGGACCGATTTAAAAGAGGAAGGTTTTTAATGCCCCCGTAAACGCTCGAAATGCTGACCATCACTCTGTGCATTGCTGAGGCCTCTTATGGGTAGACAAAACTGCAGCTTCAATTTCGGCTCTGCTCAGCTACTGGCCTACTGACTTAAATAAGTTACCTGATCTACTTGATTTCGCAGTGACCAGAGGTATAACAAACACTTATCTTAAAACCAACTTCGATTTATCCTCAGACCATTCACCAATACTGGTAGCTGTCAGCACAACAATCATTACTAAGGAAGCCCCTGTAAGATTATGTTCCAAGCATATAGACTGGGATCTATTTAGAACACTGTTCGACCAAGAAGTTAATCTTGCCGTCAGAATTAAAACTTCGCATGACTTAGAAGAAGCAACTCATTACTTTACTATCCTAATACAGAATGCTGCATGGCAGGCTACACCTACTAAACCACGAAATATACACGAAACCAACAACATCCCCCAGCATATACGAGACTTTATTGTGTAAAAGCGCAGGGCCAGGAAACAATGGCAACGAACCAGAGACAGAACCGACAGAACCATCTATAACAGGCTTACCCACCGTTTGCATGAGACTTTAAAAGAAGCACGCAATGAAACCTTTAAACAATACATAACGCAGCTCTCGCCAAAAGACCATATGGAAAGCCACCAAAAAATTTAAACGACCCATTGTAGCAATCCCACCAATCAAAAAAATGGACGATAGTTGGGCTAAGTGAGATAAGGATAAAGCAAATACATTTGCCTAACACTTAGCAAACGTATTTCTATCACCTCCAACTCCAGCAAATGACGATATTACGCAAATCAATGATTTCCTGGATGCACCTTGTAAAATGTTACCTCCACTTAAAGCCTTCACACCGACTGAAGTTCGAAAACAAATCCGAATTACCAATGCTCGCAAAGACCGTGGCTACGACCTAATAGTAGGAGAAATATTACAAAACCTAACAAAAAAAGCCTTAGTTTTACTTACGACCATCTACAACAGTATTTTGAGAGTGTGTCATTTTCCTATTCAATGGAAGCACGCGCAAATAACCATGATTGCGAAGCCTGGAAAACAACCAACACAACCTTCATCCTATCGAGCCATAAGTCTTCTTCCTCTTGTGTCGAAAATCTTCGAAAAACTACTAATCAAAAAAATTAAAGAAACTCTAGATCTAGACCTGCTAATCCCATCTCACCAATTTGGATTCCGAGAACACCACTCGACAGTGCATCAAGGACATAGAATTGTAAACAAGATCATGGAAATCCTTGAAACTAAGAAAGTGTGTGCAAGCATATTTCTAGATATCCAGCAAGCCTTTGATAAAGTCTGACATAAGGGCTTGCTGTATAAAATTAAGACACACTTTCCGAGTCAATTATATCTTGTTATAAAATCTTACCTGAGCGAAAGGACTTTTCAAGTAAAAATTAATGATGCAGTCTCATGTTATCAAAACATCACGGCAGGTGTACCGCAGGGTAGTGTACTGGGGCCAATTCTCTATTTAATTTATACCTCCGACATACCAACCACCCAACACACCGTTATAGCAACGTTCGCGGACGATACAGCGATTTTATCCACAAATGACACGGCAGGAATTGCAGCAGCAAATTTACAAAGCCACCTGAACTTATTAGAAGATTGGTTCGAGCGTTGAAAAGTTACAGTTAAGAGTGATAAGTCTGCTCAAGTAACTTTCACCAATAAACGTACCCAGTGTCCACAATTAACAATCAATAATAACCCAATACCAATTAAATCAGAAGTGAAATACCTCGGTTTGCACCTGGACCAAAAACTAACCTGGAGGAAACATATAAAGACCAAAAGGGACCAGTTAAATCTAAAACTTCGACAAATGGATTGGCTCCTTGGACGACGCTCCCAACTTACCCTATCCAACAAGATTCTGCTATACAAGGTCATCCTGAAACCCGTATGGACGTACGGGATCCAGCTATGGGGATGTGCAAAAGCGTCACATACAAAAATACTCCAACGATTCCAGTCGAAGACTCTCCGTATCATAGCTCACGCCCCTTGGTATGCTAGGAACGATACACTGCACGCGGATCTAAAAATCCCTTATACAGCTGATGAAATTCGCAAATTCTCAAGAAGCTACCACACTAATCTTCATGGACACCCCAACCAATTAATAAAAAAACTCACCACCTAACCAACAACCAGGAGGTTAAAACGACAGTGGTCCCATGATTTACTCCAAAATTAATGTTTACTAGTGGCTTCAGCACTGGCTGAATCCTTACATGCTACGATCTCATCAACCATTTACTTATTACTTTAAATGTAAAGTAGATTGTAAATTAGCAATTAAATTAAATTTAAAAAAAAAGCAAAATAAGTTACCAAGAAATGGCGATTTTAAATGTTTGTAAATTTGTTCACCAGAATAAAGTCACCCTTTTTGAAATTCCTACGGGCAAGTAAGCAATGCTAAAGGTTATACGAAAGGCCTATTTTTTGTTTGTTTAAATGTATATTCACTATGAATATATACGAAACATACAATTAATAGAAGCAGGCAAAGGAAACAGATACCTAAACAAAACATACATAATCCTCAAATTGTCAATAGTTGTCAATACTTTCGCGTTACTTTGAGCAATTTTTGTGCTTTCAAAATACGTTTTACGAATAATGAAGCTGTTGATATGCTTGCGGTTTGTTTTGAACGTCCTCAGAATGCCGCAGTAGCTAAAAGAGTTTACGCGGCTCGATATCCAAATCGGCATCCTTGCGATGTAAGAGTTTTTCCCCGATTAGTGGCGAGCTTACGAGCCAATGGTAGTTTTCGGCCTACGTTTCAACGGCAAAGAATTGGAAGAACACAAGAAAATATTAACCGTGTACTGGGTTATATTGAAGGAAATCCTCATGTTAGCACAAGAGCATTATCGACTGAGTTGGGCATATCACGGACAACGATTCAAACTATTTTGAAGGACCATAGGTAAGTTCTAATGGCCATCAAAATATATAGGTATTCCTTTAAACTCTTTTTAATGACTTTAAGAATGCACCCATACCATGCCGTTTTGCATCAGGCCTTGAAAGAGGAAGATTTTGATCAAAGGTTAGACTATTGCCATTGGATGTTAGGCATGATACGCGAAAATAGAGAATTTTTATTTCAAATTCTTTGGACCGATGAAGCCACCTTCAGTAGTGACGGGAGAGTCAATCTGCACAATATGCGTTATTGGTCTGCAGAAAATCCCCATTGGTTGCGTGAAGTTCAGCGCCAAGTACATTGGAGTATAAATGTATGATGTGGCATACTGGGAGGCAGATTTATTGGTCCATATTTTTTCGAGCAACCCCTAAATGGCAATGTATTTCTTGACTTTTTGGCCAATCGATTACCGTTGTTTTGGAAGATGTGCCTCTGGAAACAAGGCAAAAATTGTTTTTGCAGTTGGATGGTTGCCCAGCACATTTTACTATTAATGTGGGAGAGCATATTAATGCAGTATTTCAACAGCGGTGGATTGGAAGAGGAAGTCTGTTTCCATGGCCTCCGCGATCGCCAGACTTAATTAGCCTCGATTTTTATTTATGGGGGCGCTTAAAGGACATCGTGTTTCGGACTCAACCTACTACTAGAAAAGATATGAAAAACTGGATTCGTAACGTAATACGTAACATACCGAGAGCCGAATTTGAAGCTGCAGTTTTGTCTAGTCATGAGAGGCTTCAGCAATGCATAGAGCGTAATGGTCAGCATTTCGAGCATTTACGGGGGCATTAAAAACCTTCCTCCTTTAAATCGGTCCTTTTTAAGGCCACAACTTACATAATAGAAACAATTCCAGAAAAATATAGTTAAAGAAAAATAAAAATTTAAGGGATTTTCGTATAAAGCCGATATTTTAGGTTAGGAACAAGATATCGAGATGCGGTTTGCGCGAGCTTGTTTAGGCATCATTTAGCTACTTGTTTATGAAAAAAAGTCATACCAATGCATTTAATTTTTTTGCGAAAATTTACCGTTTCTGTCGGAATGTCGAACAAAGCCCTCTAGCGACGACATGTGAAACTAACAAAACTTCAAATATTATAACATTTGTAGCCCAAGAATAGCTCATTTCAACGCGCCCAAGTTTGTTAAAATCGGCTTAGCCGTTTCGAAGATACTGGGGGTTATTTAAGGAAACCTTTGAATACCCCCCACCACTTTATTTTTAGACATACGTCAAAAAGTGCCAAACAAAAAAAGTTCAGATTATCCTCGACTTCAAAGATCAGTTATTTTTTTATTAGGTTAATATAACAGAATTCACAGAAACATCACTTTTTTAGATTCAAGATTGCAGTTACGCCCCCTAGCGGCCATTTCAGGAACTTGAAAGTATTTTCCAGGTTTTTGTATTGGCCGTTTTAGTAAAACTTTTTTTTGCGCAAGCCTCTACGATAGATACAGTACCTCGCATTCTTAGTTGGTCACCCTGTTCACACTTCATAACATTGAGAGTGGAAAACCATCTTCACTTTCCAAGTAAGTAATGTCATTGTTACGGGACTAAGACATTTAGACTGAACCTGTATTTTTTCACCTTTTTTTCGTTCTGTGTTCTAAATATACACGTTAACGATATTAAACTGCATCGTACACACACATGTACGCATAAATAGAAAACGTTATTCACAAATATGGAAATCTCATTCCTTTCAATGTCGTCGTAAAATTGAATGTTTGAACATATTCAACTCGAAATATTACAAAACTTGTTATTTTCCCATATTCTATAAAAATTTTTGAAATATTTGATCTACATTAATGCTTTATAATGCTCTATGTATGTCACAGGTGATTTGATTTATTGTACGAATAAAAATTTGACTTTAAAAATTCTTTTCCGTCTTTTCATTGCAATATTAAAATAGAATCTGAAAACAACTCTACGTTTTAATATCTAGATTGGCGTAACCCAGCAATAGAAATTGAGCAACAAAATTCGATAAAGCTCGAAAAAGCTTTATACTGAAAATACGTTTGCTTACCTACCTCTCGTACTTCAGGAAAGTTTCTCCATTCATTTAGACGTTTATTGTTCTTAAATTATCGATGTTTGCCTTATTCTATGTTAAATTCAAGTTGCCGATAAGACATACTAATTAATATTTTAATTAGAAACAATAAGCTGAATGTCGAGTTACAAATTTTGGCTTCAGTGTTGTGTTTATAAACGTAATTATTATTATGCTTTTTTGTTGCTAATAATAGAGTTTTATGATTTTCTGCTTTAATTAGTTAATTTCTTTCATTAAAATATAATTAAAAATTAGATTACTTCAAAATGTTATAAAGTACGAATAAAAACTTTGTTCGCTCAAACGGAAGTTGGAGGTACGTAATCCTCACGCACAAAAAATATTGTTTTATTCACAAACAAAATGTGTATAGAGTGTAACGGATTCAAACGACATTAGAACACCGCACAGCCAAAGGACAAATAACTCGTCCTTAGGGACGTGAGTTTTATTAATAATTTAGTTGCGTTAGACGGTAAATCAAATCAGGTAATGTTTTTGGGCGCCACCTTGTCTTAACCCTGTATTATGAAATGTAACCATATAGATACAAAGTTATGAAGGTTACTATTCTCAACATGTAATGTATACGTACTATAACACTGTGATCCCGCATGGTTACAACGTTACGTTTATCAGGTTTTGACTTTGGGCGACATCTACTAATTTTTTCTAGAATGTTTTTCCAATATGGCATCCATACGTCAGTTGCTTTATTGTGAGTGTTATAGTGGGATGCAATAATTAACAATTTTATGGGTAACAATAAAATATTTATACTGTAACTATAGAAATATGTTAATTCTAGACATCATGTTTGCTCATGATTATGAAATTGGCGTAGCCATATGGTTACAAAGCACTATATTGTTCGCTTAGAGCTGATTTTTTTATTATGTTTTCAGTAACTTTTGCTGTGAAACTGGAGCTCTCGATTGATGTAAATCGTTTTTACGGCAAAACAAAGAATACTATAGCTGTTTTACCACCAGTGGATTTTGATTTGTCTGATTATTCAGGTACTGATGATAAAAATGTGAATGACGAGCATAATAGTGATGAAAACCCTTCAAACACTCTTTTACGGAACATTATTGTAGATGAGACCGATAGTGAGGAAGAAATGTCTTCAAATGTGTCTTTAGAGAACAATATTATAGATAAAACTGACTTGAGCACAGATAATGAAGACGAAAGTCAATTATTCAAGGTGATGGATAAAGTAAGTACACCCAGTACTTCTCGTTCCAAGACAAATAGAAAAAGTGTAGAAAACTGTACCACAAGCAGGGTCATCAAAGCTTAGTCACACGATTTTACAAGCCCAAAGCAACCAATCTAAAAATAGAAAGAAATCTAAGGCAGCAGTATCACAAGCAGGAACATCGAAACTTGTCCAAAATAAGGCAGAAACCCAAACCAAACCTTGTACTAGCTACCTTTTCAAGGTAGCTAAAGAAAATGAACTTCCTAAAAAGAAGCGAAAACAAATGGGTAAAACTCGATCTGCCACAAATAAATCACGAACATGAATACTTTGCACTTGTGGAAGACAGAATACTAACGCCTAATGGCTAGTTTTTGATATACAGGGCGTTAAAGTAATAGTGCCTAATAACAATAATGGCTGTTTAGTTGGTTTTAACATTGATATACGCAAGTGTTACCATTACATATTATACTTTTTTGTAATTTTTATTATTCTGTACTTTCTAACATTTTATACAGGGTGTTTCAACAAAAATTAGTATTAAATATGATTATTTACATGATAAAAAGTGGAACTTATACATAAAATAAACAACCTAATATTTACATGATTTATATACAAGAAACGGAACATTTAGAGGGCAGCATGTCTGTTTAAAACATCTTGAGTAGCGGCTAGCACGTTGGTTTGCGGTAGCCTAATAACTTCTTCGTGCCTTGCATAGCCCAAAAACCATATAACTGCTGCTATATGTGCACACATTTCCTATAGTTCGCGCTCCTGTTTTGCATTGGCAATAGTAGCCAAATATAGGACCATCTTCTTGTTCAGCATCCTTATCAGGAAAAGGGTTATAGCTAATTATTATTTGATATTTAATTTGATTTCTATGTCTAGATGTAATTCTAAGCCGAACGAGATGTAATTCGTTGAACGCCGTATCAATTTCGAAAAAGTGGTTGCCCAGTTGGTGATTGTTATCCTGTATGTAAGAAGGTGCTAGTTTAAGTTGGAAAGTTCCGTAAGTTATGCGTGTTAATTGAGTTATATTAGAACTGGAAAATTTTCTAATTGGTTTTGTTCTAAAGGTGGCCATCTGCCGTGCCGCCTCAACAAGCCTTCATTTTCCGCTCTAGCTTGTACATGATTAGGTTCGTTTACCATTTGAAGCATTTCTTGTGCTAGCTCTTCATTTGCTTCTTCCATATGTAATGGTGGATGGTAGCGGTTTATTAGGGCACAGGCAACACGGAAAAATGTCCGCAAATTTGGTATTTGGGTAATTGAAAAACAGTTACGAAAAATTTTAAATATTGACTGAACGTGTCCGTTTCGAGCTTCTACTACCCACCTTTGCTTAGTAATAATTCTGCTAGCGTTGGCTTCTACAGTTGGCAATCGACGTCTACCTTCTAGCGCTGGTGGAATTTGCACAGATATGCCAATATTGTTTAAAAATTCCCGAGTATCTCGGTAGCCTCTATCCACAATCACAACATCGCCAGGTTGCAGCCAGTGTCTTAGTTCTAATCCTGATTATATTGGTATCTTAATATACTCACATCATTATTTCTTGGGTCGGAAAAGTATGGACCATGAACATCCTATATCCATCTGGGGCAACAACTAGCACTGGCTTAACAAGATGGCAATGTTTGTGAACTGAATAGGACTACCTGAGGGTCTGAAAATTTTTGCTACGCTCTATGTTAACATAAGTGGCATCGATACAAATAATGGCTTTTGGGTTTTCAGGTTCCTCATTAAATAACTCATTTGCAAATCTGGTAACGTGTTCAGCAATAAATTGATTACGGTTTATGTGACGAGGTCCTAAATTCTGGGGCACAAAATTATTGGATAATGATTCCTTAACTTTTTGAATTGCCAATGAGACACCCTGTCTGCTACCATAAGAAAACATCGCCGCTAAAAAGGTGTCCGAAAGTCCTTGACGTAATTAACATAAAAAACACAGTAAATCTTTTTTTTAACTTCTCTCCTTCTTCCGTAAATATTAACATTCGCACAAAGGTTGAACAATTCCCGAAATTGATCCCTGTTTAAGGATGACAGCGCACTTAGCTCCTCATCAATGAAATTGTTTTCATCCGAAAAAGTTTCATTTTTTGTGTTACTTTCTCGTACTGTTGTCAACAACTGATCCAACTCTGCCCCTTTTAAATTGTATGAATTTTTGATGGATCTTATACAATTTTCTAATGGAAAAAGTAATAAACCATTCGCATCAAGATGGACAGGACAAACCTTACAAATACGAGATATGTATACTCCCTTTCGCATAAAAATATTTGTCCTTGCCTGTCCTGATAAATGTTGAATATTTGCAGCATTATTGCATATTAAACAATGATTAGCACTATATTTTAGAGGAAGCTTCATAATTGTTGGATCTGGATCATTTTCATAGACCTGAATTTCATCTACGATACCTTGACTGCAATTTGTACATAGCCTGGTATTACCATTTATGTACATTGGCGGAAGTGAAAGTTCCTGTCGTCTTCTCTGAGCAGTATTTATCTTCTGGTCGACATTTTGTCGTAAAATGGTCATTCGTCTGGGATTCCCCACTATTTCACATACATAACACTGAAAGTTTAATCGGAAAGCCATTTTAATGCAAACTTAAATAATGACTTTAAGTAAACTTAGTTACAGGTGACATTGTCATTTTAAGTAACTGGTTGTTGTTAACAATCGAAAGTGTAGATATGTATCAGGCTTATGGCTATATCTGTAATTTTTAATAGTATTAACTACTAATTTTTATTAAAACACCATGTATAGAATGATAGAAAGTACAGAATAATGAAAAATTATTAAATAGTATAATATGTAATTGTAACACTTGTGTATATCCATGCTAAAACTCACTGAAAAGCCATAATGCTTATTAGGCACTACCACTTTAACGCCCTTTATATCAAAAACTAGCCATTAGATTAAGTTGGTCCAATGACAAATATTGTTCAGATAGTTTTAGTCTATAACATACTAAAATTTCATTAAATTTGACTGTGGTCTAAAAACCCATAAGAGGTGTGCAGGGTCCTTGTTCTTTAGTCTTTATTGCCCGCATTGTAAGTGGTGTTTCAAATTGCGCGGTTTTTTTTAAAAATAAGTAAAATATAGATGGCGCACTGAATTTGTCTGGGTATTTTGACATTTAAGAAGTGTGATGTATGACATTTATAAAAATGGCTTCATACACGATACAACATTTTATGAAAATCAACGTTCTGTAAAAAGTGTTTTTAGAAAATTACGTGAATTTTATGGTTTACATAATCGTCCATCTGAAAGCACTATTGGTCGAATTATTAAAAAATTTCAAGCGACCGGTTCGGTGGAAGATAAAAAAAGTGAAAAATACAGTCGTAGTTGTCGTTCACAAGAAAATATTGGTTTGGTTCGTGAAAGTGTTGCTGAAGATCCTGAAATCTCCATTAGACGACGCTCACAATAAGTTGGACTTAGTGGATCAACAACATGGCGTATTTTATACAAGGATTTAGCTCTGAAGGCATGTAAGGTTCAAATAACACACGAAACTAAAGCCATTAGATCATTTAAAACGTCGTTCTTTTGTCAATTTCATCAATGAAGAACCAGCTGATTTTTCTGATGAGGCACATTTTGAACTTGGTGGCTACCAAACAAAATTGTCGTATCTGGGGTAAGTAAAATCTACGAATTATTCATGAGAAACCTATCCATCCTAAACGAGTTATTGTTTGGTGTTCATTATGGTCAGGTGGTATAATTGGACCCTACTTCTTTGATATTGCTGCTGGTGAAGCTGTAACTGTCAATGGCGATCGATATCGTCGGATAATAACCGAATTTTTGTGGCCTGAATTAATGAATATTGATCTAGAGGATATTTGGTTTCAACAGGATGGCGCTACACCTCACTCTGCACAAGAAACAATTGATTTATTAAGAGAAAAATTTCCTGGACGTGTAATCTCAAGAAACGGTGATTTTAATTGGCCACCAAGATCATGTGATTTGACACCGTTAGACTATTTTCTTTGGGGTTATGTGAAAAGTCAGGTTTATAAAAACAATCTACAATCGATTCCTGCTTTGAAAGATGAAATTATTCGTGCCATTGGTAAAATAGAGCCTCAATTATGTCAAAATGTCATTGAAAATTCTAACAAAAGAGTGGACGTCTGTGGAGCTGCAAAAGAGGACCATTTGGCAGATATTATTTTTCACATATAAATGCCATAACTGATACTTCAATTACCAATAAGAAGTTTTTAAAAATGAATGCAAATTATGTGTTTTATGTATTCTTTAAAAAAACGCGCAATTTGAAACACCCATTAGAACAAACAAATTTGTACAGCTTTCAAGTAAATGATGTGAGTATCAACACCACAAATGTAGAAATGATAGATTTTCTCTCGATTCTTTTGTATATGGGCGTAATTATACTGCTTTGTTTCCTTGATTACTGGAGTCCAAACTCAGAAATAGAACAGGTGTCAAGTATTGTCTCTAAAACATTTTCAACTTTTACGAAGATACTTTCACTTCAATGATAACACTACAGTTAGAGACAGTAACGACACATATTTCAAAGCGAGACCCTTGATTAAGGAAATACGCAGTAATTGCTTCAAATTTCAGTTCGAGAATGCCTTGATGATTCCATATAAAGGTACTCGTGCTGGAAATCTCAAGAAATATATGAAGAACACGCCCCATAAATGGGGTCACAAGTTCTTTATGAGATGCGGAGTGTCAGGAATTATAGATGACATCATTCCGTATCAGGGAGCTGCTACATTTCGTATGTTAGATAATACAGAAAGCGAACCAACTGTTGAAGAGCGCGAACTTGGTGTTGGAGCAGGTGTAGTCATTGCTTTGTGTAAAACAATCAAAAACCCCCAAGCTAGTGTTATATATTTGGACAACTGGTTATCTAGTGCTCCCTTATTTCATCACCTAAAAATAAATCTTAACATTGCAAATTTGGGTACCCTCAGAACGGATCGAACTAGTCACTGCAATCTTAAACCAGACAATGTGTTAAAGAAATTAGAAAAAGGTTCTTACGACTATAAAACAGAACAGGATAAAGGTATTATTGTTACGAAATGAGCAGGTAACAAAGGTATGCTAATTAGCAGCACAATTTACGGCATAAACCCTGTAGAGAGCATCAAAAGAAAATTAACGTCCCCTACCCAAAAATAACGTCCAGTTATAATAATCATATGGGAGGTGTGGACAAATCCAACAGCTTGGTCGGTTTGTACACATCGCCTAGAAGAGCTAAACTTTGGGTACTTTTCTATATTTACATACCTTCTTGATGTGTCTGTGGTAAATGCTTGGCTTGTTTATAAAAGAAGGTGTAGTCTACACAAGAAAAAATCAACTCCGCTAAAAAAATCTAGGGCCAAACTAGTGAGTTCACTTACCCGTACAGGTACAGCTCGAAAACTGGGACGACCATCAAAAGACACCACACCACCGCCTTTGATTCGACATCCTGTCATTTCAAGGCCTGATATAACAACGCGAAGGGATACTGTTGCTCATTGGCACATACATAGCATTAAAGGAAGGTGCCGAAATTGTACTCAGGGAACGTGTCGAATTATGTGTAGCAAGTGTAAAGTGCGACTGTGTATCAATGAAAATAGAAATTGTTTCATTTCGTTTCATAATAATTAGTTATACCACTTCTCAAGTAATATAATGTTTATTTATTAATACTCACGCACAACAAATATGTTATTATTTACAAACAAACAGTGTACAGAGTGTAACGGGTTCAAACGAAAGTAGAACACCGCACAGGCCAAAGGCCGAATAACTCGTCTTTAAGATCGTGAGTTTTACTAATAATTTAGCTGCGTTAAACGTTAAGTCAAATCGGGTAATGTTTTTGTACGCCACCTTGCCTTAAATCCGGTAAAAGTACGCTAACAAAAGATGATTCACCAGTACAAAACGGGGAATTAAAATTTAAATTAAATCAAAACGTTATTATAAGGTACGAACAATTTTGTTCACTCAAATGGTGTATTTGAGGTACTCCAATTTGTTAGATATATCGAAAGTATCAGTTAAGACGTAATACTCACGCTCAAAGATATATTTTCTAATTCACAAGCAAAAAGTGTACATAGTGTAATGGGTTCAAATGACATTGGAACACCGTCAAAGGCCAAATAACTCGTCATCATGGCCGTAAATTTTACTAATAATTTAGTTGCGTTAAACGGTAAGTCAGATCGGGTAATGTCTTTGAACGCCACTTTACCCTAAATCGGGTAAAAGTACGCTATCAAAGGATCGTGTACCAGTAGAAAACAGGGAATTAGAAATTAAATTACATCAACTGGTATAAGATACGAAGAACAACTTTGGTTACTCAAATGGTATATTTGAAGCATTCAAGTTTGTCAGACGTAACGAAAACCTTAGTTAAGACGTAATATTCACGCGTGAAAAACATTTTCTTAATCACAAGCAAAAAGTGTATGGAGTGTAACGGGTTCAAACGACATTAGAACACCGCACAAGTCAAAGGCCAAATAACTGGTCCGTAGGGCCGTGAATTTTACTAATAATTTAGTTGCGTTAAACGATAAGTCAAATCGGGTAATATACTTGGACGTGACCATGCCTAAAATCGGGAAAAAGTACGCTAACAAAAGATCGTGTACCAGTACAAAAGGGAATTAAAAATTAAATTACATCAAAATGTTTAAGGTACGAAGAACTACTTTGTTCACTCAAATGGAATATTTGAAGTATTCAAGTTTGTTAGTGGTGACTAAAACGTCAGTTAAGATGTAATATTCACGTGTAAAAAACATTTTCTTAATCACAAGCAAAAAGTGTAACATGTTCAAACGACATTAGAACACCGCACATGCCAAAGCCCAAATTACTCGTCCTTAGGGCCGTGAGTTTTACTAATAATTTAGTTGCGCTAAACGTTAAGTCAAATCGGGTAATATATTTGGACGTGGCATTGCCTTAAATCGGGTAAAACTACGCTAACAAAAGATCGTGTACCTGTACAAAACGGAATTAAGAATTAAATTACATCAAAATGTTTAAGGTACGAAGAACTACTTTGTACACTCAAATTGAATATTTGAAGTATTCAAGTTTGTTAGTGGTGACTAAAACATCAGTTAAGATGTAATATTCACGCGTAAAAAACATTTTCTTAATTACAAGCAAAAAGTGTAACAAGTTGAAACGACTTTAGAACACCGCATATGCCAAAGGCCAAATAACTCGTCCTTAGGGCCGTGAGTTTTACTAATAATTTAGTTGCGTTAAACGATAAGTCAAATCGGGTAATATATTTGGACGGGACCTTGCCTTAAATCGGATAAAAGTACGCTAACAAAAGATCGTGTACCAGTACAAAACGGAATTAAAAATTAAATCACATCAAAATGTTTAAGATACGAAGAACTACTTTGTTCACTCAAATGTAATATTTGAAGTATTCAGTTTTGTTAGTGATGACAAAAACATCAGTTAAGACGTAATATTAACGCGTAAAAACATTTTCTTAATCACAAGCAAAAAGTGTAATATGTTCAAACGACATTAGAACACCTCACGTGCCAAAGGCCAAATAACTCGTCCTTAGGGCCGTGAGTTTTACTAATAATTTAGTTGCGTTGAACGATAAGTCAAATCGGGTAATATATTTGGACGTGACCTTACCTTAAATCGGGTAAAACTACGCTAATAGAAGATCGTGTGCCAGTACAAAACGGAATTAAAAATTAAATCACATCAAAATGTTTAAGGTACGAAGAACTAATTTGTTCACTCAAATGGAATATTTGAAGTATTCAAGTTTGTTAGTGGTGACTAAAACATCAGTTAAGATGTAATATTCACGCGTAAAAAACATTTTCTTAATTACAAGCAAAAAGTGTAACAAGTTGAAACGACTTTAGAACACCGCATATGCCAAAGGCCAAATAACTCGTCCTTAGGGCCGTGTGTTTTATTAATAATTTAGTTGCGTTAAACGTTAAGTAAAATCGGGTAATATATTTGGACGTGACCTTGCCTTAAATCGGGTAAAACTACGCTAACAAAAGATCGTGTACCTGTACAAAACGGAATTAAGAATTAAATTACATCAAAATGTTTAAGGTACGAAGAACTACTTTGTTCACTGAAATGGAATATTTGAAGTATTCAAATTTGTTAGTGGTGACTAAAACATCAGTTAGACGTAATATTCACGCGTAAAAAACAGTTTCTTAATCACAAGCAAAAAGTGTAACATGTTTAACCGACATTAGAACTCCACACATGCCAAAGGCCAAATAACTCGTCTTTAGGGCCGTAAGTTTACTAATAATTTAGTTGCGTTAAAGGGTAAGTCCAATCGGGTAATGTTTTTTGAGGTCACCTTGTCTTAAATCGGGTAAAGGTACACTAACAAAAGATGATGCATCAGTACAAAACAGAGAATTAAAAATTAAATTACATCAAAATGTTGTTAGGTACGAAGAACAACTTTGTTCGCTCAAATGGAATATTTTAAGTATTCAAGTTTGTCAGATGTGACGAAAACATCAGTTAAGGCGTAATATTCACGCGTAAAAAGACATTTTCTTATTCACTAGCACAAACTGTATAATGAAATAGCATTGAAACACCGCGCAGGCAAATATCCACAAAGGCCAACTCGCTCGTCCTTAGGGTCGTGGGTTATACTAATCATTTTAGTTGTGTTAAACGGTAAGTCAAATACGGTAATGTTTTTGACCCTTGCCACCTTATCTTAAATCGGGTGATGGTACGCTAACAAAACTAGCTCGAGGTTAGTGCCGTGAGTTTTACTAATGATTTTAGATATGTTAAACGGTATGTCAAATCGGAGAAAATTCTGGGCACCGCCCTGTCTTAAATGAGGTAAGAGTACGCTAATGAAAGGTGATGGACTAGTACCAAACAGGGAAAAATTCACGTTTGCAGTCTCCTGTGGGTCACACACTTCCACAGCTATCCCTTTAGCTCGAATCTGAAACGTAAGAATAGCTCTCACTTTACGGTTTGTTCAAAAATAAATAACTTAGAAATAAACCTTGTCACTACAACAATTGAAACACAAAATTTCTGAATTGAAATCTAATTTACCTGTAATTCAAACAAAACCCACACTGTCTCTATCAAATCGTTCAATGTAAACTAAAATCTTTAATATTAATTGTCAAACATAAAATTGTAATCCACTTTTGCATACTTTATTTGCCACGGTCTAGCTCAAATCGGTTTTTATACAATAAAAAGAGGAAGACTTCGTTTGTTGGGGTTGATCACTTATTACTAGGTTCGTCCACACTGAACAAAGAACTCAAAAGGGTTTTATACATATATTAGACATATTATATACAGTAACTCAATTTATTCACACTTAATTCGAATATTTACATAAGAATAAATAATAATTGGTATTACGAGTAAAATAACCATCCAACATCCCCAAACGGGACTGAGGTTGAACGGTTCTCCTGGTGGGCATCGGTGTACAATAACGGTCTAGAATTGCCAGGCAGCTTCTCCCTCTCGTTCCGTTTGCTGTGAAAATATCATTAACCGCGTAAATGTATCTATTGCAATAAAAAAAGGAAAATTTATTTATTTTAAAATATTTATTTTTAAATTATAAATTCCGAACCTGTCTGGTAGCTCCCAGTGAAAACAACTTGTTTTATACAGTTATGATAACGGAGTTTGTAGTGTTGGACAGGTGTTTGTGACGATAAGATAACAAGGGAATAATTTCTATATACCTGCTTTGTGGTCAGAGAAAATCAATACTTTTAAAGAGACTATTTCATGCTTTATATTTTATAAAAGAATTCATATTTTACATTGTATAAATGGAACTTTCAGGTCTAACTTTTACCAATGAACATTAAAACGAATTTAACCAATATTTACATGGACTTTCTTAACTAACGGTGGTCTATCTATTTACTGTGTAATGTTACTTACTGGGGATTAAGATGAAAATAAATAGGAATACTCTCGTTTTAAGTGTGCTTGGTGCGGGGCGCGCATAATGCGTTAGCCGCTTCGATGCACCTCTAACGGAGGAGGCGTTAATAATAAAAATACTGTATTCAAACCTTCAGGAACGTTTAGTTTCAGGATTGTTTATCAGGTATAGGATAAACCAAACATTTTACGGGTACGATATTATTGAAGAAGGGTTACTTCAATAATTCTGGATCGGATACAGGTTCAGGACCTCTTTGGTGAAGTGTAGTGGGTATCTGGCGAAGGGCGAGCGGATATTAAAGCGGTAGCTGGACTTCTACTAAGAAGTACTCTTTGAAAAAACTAATGTTGAGCGGTTAATTACGTTTAGCGAGACCGAAATATGGTCTAGTCGCGGGCGTCGTGTCGTTTTTCATCTGTAGGCGTGTTAGTGTTCGTTTTGCGTAAAATATGTGAAGAATATCAATTAAAAGATTCTTAGCTTATACCCGTTGCGCTGTTTAATTGATACCACGGAAATTGGCAGAATTCAGCCAAAAACCTTTCTGTCCAA
Source organism: Vesta saturnalis (assembly GCA_036346205.1). Lineage (NCBI taxonomy): Eukaryota > Metazoa > Arthropoda > Insecta > Coleoptera > Lampyridae > Vesta > Vesta saturnalis. The sequence goes on from JARFJB010002276.1 coordinate 4,686,928, forward strand.
TGGAGTAAGTAAAAGACAACATTGGGAATAACCCCCAGCGTGGCGTCGTTTACTGGCTTACGTGTACGGTTGTGTAATTAACTTACATGCAGGTGACAGATTTAAGCAACAGTAAACCCTGGTGTATTGAAATAAGTTCAGGCGGACTGAGTCAAATTGACTGGGGCCTCAAAGGAGAATGCAGATGGAATGAGAGTGTCTATAATGGGTTTCGCGGTTTTATTGGAATCATCGGAAGTCGGGAACGGTTTCTGGCGGTAATTTTAACTCACAGATTGATTATTAGACTGGAGGGGACTCTGGCGTAGAAAATGTTTTTGAAACAACGTCGGAGGGGACATATATTCATTATTTGATTTCTCCAATTTAATTAAAACAGGTTAATTAACAAATAATTAACCTGTTTATTATTTTTGTAAAGGGTATTCTGGCTCTTTACAAAATTGATCGACACCCTTTTAACATCTGAAACTGTTCCTTTATTAATAATCAAACGCATAAACAAATTCAAAAAGAAGGCGGCACACGCTCTTTTCGGATAATCAAAATCTTAAAATAATATTACCACCACAAGACGCAACGTCTCTCAGTAACCAAGATTTAGTATGTCGTTACCAGCGACTAACGTAGAAAACTCATTAAAAAAGATATATAACCAGTTAAATATCTAAATAATTTAGTAAATGGGTGGAAAATTAATGCATCTATAAATAAACATTAATCTAAATAAGCATTGCACACTTTATCTAAACAAGTACATCCATTTCCAATCAAACAGTGTTTAATTTTATTAAAAGAAAATGTTAAAAATAAAGCGCTAGATAGTTTTAACTTACACAAAAATATGGAAAAGTGGCATTGCACCAGTACTAACATACTTTAAAGCACGTTGATGGAAACATGCTTGAAAATTCTAAATTACAACTGACATAATACTGACATAATATTTATGCCGGCGCTAGAGCTTCACAGTTTCTTAGAAACTTTAAATAGTACTTCAATTAACCACATTGGCAATTATTCCCCCTGCTGCCACCCGATAACATTCACTAGATTTAATAAACCCCTCTATATCAAAACTTGACGAAACCCTTCACGATTATCTTTCTCCTAAATGATACCAGTGCATCGCGAAAATTGCACAAAGTTCAATAAGTGCGGCCCGTCATTAAGAATTGGCAACATCGAAATGCGATAAACGTCTTCTCGTTCTACAATATCACAACAACGTTCTATGGGCACGCACAATCACTAACCCCGCTCTGCAACCGGGCACATATCGTACACGTCAAGCTCGTCTTCCGTCTAAACGCTTAATCCTAAAACAAATGTTAATTAACATACGCCTTATTTCAAAATTCATTATATTTAAAAAAACTTATCATTACGCTGAATAACTAATAATTTACTACAATTTTCAATAAATTTAACGTCAATTAGATACATTTTTTAGGCTTATTCAGCTTTTTATAGTAATGTTGAACTAGCTTCAAAAAATTCTCTATACTTCTTGCTCTAAAGTGAATATTTCTTCACTTACTTAATTTTCTTATTTTAGATCTTATGTAGAATAAAAATGGAGCGTTTTCAGGGTTTATTTGTTAGTCTACAAAAAATATTATTAGGAAAACTTTAAATTAGTTTCTTAAAAAGTGTAAAATAAGGCACCACACTTTTTATTCTTAATATTTCTTTGAGATATTTACAAAGTGTGCTTTAGCTTAGTCTATAAAGGGCCTTTATCTATAAACTTATTTAAACCATATATTGCAGGAAGTAAGATATTTTAGTAGTAACTTTAAATCCAAGCACACGGGCAGATACGCTAGACCACTCTGGTGTCATTAAGATCACCATCCCTAACCCTCGCCTCACATACACACGCAGCAACGCAATAACGCACGTATCCGCGCTTTCGTGAAATATTGGTAAAATTTATTTAATTACAATCTCGTGAGATTGTCTAATCTCGTGACGTCGAATTTCGTGAAGTAATAAATTTTTGCTTGTCGAATTTCGTGAGATTGTACAATTTTGTGATATTATCGAGATCATTAAATTTCGAAAGATTGACTATTTTCGTGAGATTGCCTAATGTTGGATATCGTGAGAAATGTGATATCCTCATGTAATTGAACAAACTCGTGAAAATTTGCAATCTCGCGAAATTAGACAATTTTGTGAAATTGCAATATTTCACGAAATTCAACATCTCGAATGGCACAAAATTGGTCGACAGTCTTAATAAATTTGACATTCTCATAAAGACAAACAATTTTACTAAATTATCGAATGTTCTGAAATTATTGAATGTTGCAAGACTGTCAAATTTCATATGTTGTCTAATCTTGTAAAACTAATTTTATAAGCAATTACACCACCTATCAAAATTTGACAATCATTTTAAAACCAACACTTTTACGAAATTTGACATTCTAATCCAACCGCATGAAATTCCATAATTGTATGAAATTTTGGAAAAGATCGAATTTCGTAAGACTATCTAATGTGAGTCTAATCTTGTGACACTGTCGAATTTCGTGCAGTAATATATTTTTGTTTTATCGGATTTCGTGGAATTGTCAAAGTTCGTGATACTTGCGTTTCGAGATATCAAATTTCGAAAGATTGACTATTATTGAAAATTGTTCAATCTTACGAAATTGTGGAATTCTATCAGCAATTACACAATCTCAAAATTTCAAAATCATACGTATACCAAGACTTTTATGAAATTTGACATTCCAACAAAACTCCACAATCTCAGGAAATAAAACAATTTTACGAGATTTTGGGGAAGCATCGAATTTTATAAGACTATTTAATGTCTTGACATTGTAGAATTTCGTTAAATAATCAATTTTTGTTCGTAAAATTTCGTGGAATTGTCAAATCTCAAACGATTGACTGTTTTCGTGAGATTATCTATTACGGAATTTCTTGAAAAACCTTATTTTCACGCACAATTGAAGAAAAAATCTACAATCTCACAAAATTAGACAACTTCATGAAATTGTACTATTTCACGCAACTCAATAGTACGAAATTCGTGAGATTGTCAAATCTCGTAAGACTGACTAATCTTGTGAGATCCATTCAACATTCCATCAAAATTCGCCAGTTTTCAATAAATTTGACATTCCCATAAAAACAAACAATTTTATGAAATTATCTGAAATTGTGGAATGTAGTTTGATTGTCAAATTTCAAGAAATAGTCTACTCTCTTAAAATTGGCTAATCTTGTGAAATTATAAAATTTTATAAGCAATTACACAATCTATCAAAATTTGACACTAATACCAAAAACTCTTTTACGAAATTTGACATTCCAACAATATACCACAACCCCATGAAATCTGACAGTTTTATGAGATTGTCTAATCTCGTGAGATTGGCTAATGTCGTGACGTTGAATTTTGTGAAATAATAAATTTTTTTTTGTCGAATTTCGTGATTATGTAGCACTTATCTCGAAAGATCACCTATTGCTGAATTTCATGAGAAATATAATATTCTTATAAAAACAAACAATTTTATGAAATTATCTGAAATTGTGGAATGTTAGGTTGTCAAGTTTCAAGAAATAGGCTAATCTCATAAAATTGGCTAATTTTGTGAAATTGTCGAGTTTTATAGGTAATTACACAATACATTCAATTTTGACAAGCATACGAAAACAAATACTTTTACGAAATTTGACATTCCAACAAAATTCCACTACGTCATGAAATCCAACAATTTTACGAGATTTTCTGAAAACATTGAATTTCGTAAGACTATGTATTCTCATGATACAGTAATTTTTGTTTGTCAAATTTCTTAGGATTGGTCATTTGTGTGAAATTACATATTACCGAATTTTCTGAAGATTGGACATTCAAAAATAATTGAACAAACAAAAACGAACAATTATATGAAATTATCGAATGTACTGAAATTTTTGTATGTAGTAAGATTGTCAAATTTCAAGAGATTGACTAATCTCATTAAATTGTATGATGTTATGAAATTGTCGGATTTTATAAGATAGAATCGAAAACAACTTTGCGGTATTTTGTAAGACTATCTAATCTCGAGAGATTGTTTAATCTCGTGATATTCTCGAATTTCGTGAAATAATAAATTTTTGTTTGTCGAATTTCGTGATATTGTCGCACATCGAGATTATCAAATTTCGAAAAATTGACTAGTTTTGTATTACCTATTTCTGAATTTCATGAGAATTTGATATTCTCACGAAATTAGATAACTTTATGAAATTATACTATTACGTGAAATTAATATTCTTAATAGCACGAGATTGTCAAGTTTTGTAAGGTTGACTAACCTCATGAGAACAATTCGACATTTTATCAAAATTCAACAATCTAATCTCGTGAGATTGTCTAATCGCGTGATATTCTCGAATTTCGTGAAATAATAAATTTTTGTTTGTCGAATTTCGTGATATTGTCGCACATCGAGATTATCAAATTTCGAAAAATTGACTAGTTTTGTATTACCTATTGCTGAATTTCATGAGAAATTTGATATTCTCACGAAATTGGACAAATTCATAAAAATCAACAATCACGAAATTAGATAACTTTATGATATTATGCTATTACGTGAAATTAATATTCTTAATAGCACGAGATAGCCAAGTTTTGTAAGGTTGGCTAACCTCGTGAGAACTATTCGACATTTTATCAGAATTCAACAATCTAATCTCGTGATATTCTCGAATTTCGTGAAATAATAAATTTTTGTTAGTCGACTTCCGTGATATTGTCGCACATCGAGATTATCAAATTTCGAAAAATTGACTATTCTTGTATTACCTATTGCTGAATTTCATGAGAAATTTGACATTCTCACGAAATTGGACCAATTCATAAAAATCAACAGTCACGGAATTAGATAACTTTATGAAATTATACCATTGCGTGAAATTAATATTCTTAATAGCACGAGATTGTCAAGTTTTGCAAGGTTGACTAACCTCATAAGAACAATTCGACATTTTATCAAAATTCAACAATCTAATCTCGTGAGATTGTCTAATCGCGTGATATTCTCGAATTTCGTGAAATAATAAATTTTTGTTTGTCGAATTTCGTGATATTGTCGCACATCGAGATTATCAAATTTCGAAAAATTGACTAGTTTTGTATTACCTATTGCTGAATTTCATGAGAAATTTGATATTCTCACGAAATTGGACAAATTCATAAAAATCAACAATCACGAAATTAGATAACTTTATGATATTATGCTATTACGTGAAATTAATATTCTTAATAGCACGAGATTGTCAAGTTTTGTAAGGTTGACTAACCTCATGAGAACAATTCGACATTTTATCAAAATTCAACAATCTAATCTCGTGAGATTGTCTAATCGCGTGATATTCTCGAATTTCGTGAATTAAAAAATTTTTGTTAGTCAAATTTCGAGATATTGTCGCACATCGAGATTATCAAATTTCGAAAAATTGACTATTCTTGTATTACCTTTTTCTGAATTTCATGAGAAATTTGATATTCTCACGAAATTGGACAAATTCATAGAAATCAACAATCACGAAATTAGATAACTTTATGAAATTATACTATTGCGTGAAATTAATATTCTTGATTGTCAAGTTTTGTAAGGTTGACTAACCTCATGAGAACAATTCGACATTTTATCAAAATTCAACAATCTAATCTCGTGAGATTGTCTAATCGCGTGATATTCTCGAATTTCGTGAAATAATAATTTTTTTTTGACGCATTTCGTGATATTGTCGCACATCGAGATTATCAAATTTCGAAAAATTGACTATTCTTGTATTACCTATTGCTGAATTTCATGAGAAATTTGGTATTCTCACGAAATTGGACAAATTCATAAAAATCAACAATCACAAAATTAGGTAACTTCATGAAATTATACTATTGCGTGAAATTAATATTCTTAATAGCACGAGATAGTCAAGTTTTGTAAGGTTGACTAACCTCGTGAGAACTATTCGACATTTTATCAAAATTCAACAATTTAATCTCGTGATATTCTCGAATTTCGTGAAATAATAAATTTTTGTTTGACGCATTTCGTGATATTGTCGCACATCGAGATTATCAAATTTCGAAAAATTGACTATTCTTGTATTACCTTTTTCTGAATTTCATGAGAAATTTGATATTCTCACAAAATTGGACAAATTCATAGAAATCAACAATCACGAAATTAGATAACTTTATGAAATTATACTATTGCGTGAAATTAATATTCTTAATAGTACGAGATTATCAAGTTTTGTAAGGTTGACTAACCTCATGAGAACAATTCGACATTTTATCAAAATTCAACAATCTAATCTCGTGAGATTGTCTAATCTCGTGATATTCTCGAATTTCGTGAAATAATAAATTTTTGTTTGATGCATTTCGTGATATTGTCGCACATCGAGATTATCAAATTTCGAAAAATTGACTATTCTTGTATTACCTTTTTCTGAATTTCATGAGAAATTTGATATTCACACGAAACTGGAGAAATTCATAGAAATCAACAATCACGAAATTAGATAACTTCATGAAATTATACTATTGCGTGAAATTAATATTTTTAATAGCACGACATTGTCAAATTTTGTAAGGCTGACTAACCTCATGAGAACAATTCGACATTTTATCAAAATGCAACAATCTAATCTCATGGGATTGACTAATCTCGTGATATTCTCGAATTTCGTGAAATAATAAATTTTTGTTTGACGCATTTCGTGATATTGTCGCACATCGAGATTATCAAATTTCGAAAAATTGACTATTCTTGTATTACCTTTTTCTGAATTTCATGAGAAATTTGATATTCTCACGAAATTGGACAAATTCATAGAAATCAACAATCACGAAATTAGATAACTTTATGAAATTATACTATTGCGTGAAATTAATATTCTTGATTGTCAAGTTTTGTAAGGTTGACTAACCTCATGAGAACAATTCGACATTTTATCAAAATTCAACAATCTAATCTCGTGAGATTGTCTAATCGCGTGATATTCTCGAATTTCGTGAAATAATAAATTTTTGTTTGACGCATTTCGTGATATTGTCGCACATCGAGATTATCAAATTTCGAAAAATTGACTATTCTTGTATTACCTTTTTCTGAATTTCATGAGAAATTTGATATTCTCACGAAATTGGACAAATTCATAGAAATCAACAATCACGAAATTAGATAACTTTATGAAATTATACTATTGCGTGAAATTATATTCTTTATAGCACGAGATTGTCAAGTTTTGCAAGGTTGACTAACCTCATGAGAACAATTCTACATTTTATCAAAATTTAACAATCTAATCTCGTGAGATTGTCTAATCTCGTGATATTCTCGAATTTCGTGAATTAATAAATTTTTGTTAGTCAAATTTCCTGATATTGTCGCACATCGAGATTATCAAATTTCGAAAAATTGACTATTCTTGTATTACCTTTTTCTGAATTTCATGAGAAATTTGATATTCTCACGAAATTGGACAAATTCATAGAAATCAACAATCACGAAATTAGATAACTTCATGAAATTATACTATTGCGTGAAATTAATATTTTAATAGCACGACATTGTCAAATTTTGTAAGGCTGACTAACCTCATGAGAACAATTCGACATTTTATCAAAATGCAACAATCTAATCTCATGGGATTGACTAATCTCGTGATATTCTCGAATTTCGTGAAATAATAAATTTTTGTTTGATGCATTTCGTGATATTGTCGCACATCGAGATTATCAAATTTCGAAAAATTGACTGTTCTTGTATTACCTTTTTCTGAATTTCATGAGAAATTTGATATTCTCACGAAATTGGACAAATTCATAGAAATCAACAATCACGAAATTAGATAACTTTATGAAATTATACTATTGCGTGAAATTAATATTCTTAATAACACGAGATTGTCAAATCTTGTAAGGTTGACTAACCTCATGAGAACAATTCGACATTTTATCAAAATTCAACAATTTATTCTCGTGAGATTGTCTAATCTCGTGATACTCTCGAATTTCGTGAAATAATAAATTTTTGTTTGTCGAATTTCATGATATTGTTGCACATCGAGATTATCAAATTTCGAAAAATTGACTATTCTTGTATTACCTATTGCTGAATTTCATAAGAAATTTGATATTCTCACGAAATTGGATAAATTCATAAAAATCAACAACCATGAAATTAGACAAGATTGTCAACTGTTGTAAGGTTGTTTGTTTGTGATGCTATATTTTATGCCTAATCCGTAAGATTGTCGATTTACGTGAGCAATTTGTCAATTTATCAGAATTCGACAAACTAACGTAATTCGACGATCTCACATAGTAACATGATTTTGTGCTATTGTGGGATTTCACGGGATTATCGAATTTTGTGAGATTATGTGGGTTTGGGAATTTCGTCGGATAGTCAAACTCCATTGAGTTGCTAATATTGCGAAATTGTCCATTACTGGAAGACTAATCTCAGATTGTTGAATTTCGTGAAACATTTTGCAATTCAGCAACGTTCGGTAATCTCACAAAGTTTGACCATCCCACTAAATTTAAATTATCAACGAAATTCACGCGAGACCGACAATTTTACTAAATTAGACATTCCAACAAAATGTTACAGAGACTTTGCAATCTTACTAGATAAATCAACCTCATGACATTAGTCACCCGAAATTTGAGAATTTCACAAAATTTGAGAGCTTATCGTATTTCGTGAGATTTTATGAGTTTGGTAAGATTGTGAGTTTTGAATTACATGGTAATTTTTAGCCTTGCCACTGTCGAAAGTCGTAGGGTTGTTGAACTTTCTGAGATAAAACCGAATTTCCCAAAATTGTCAAATTTTCTGAGGTTTCTAAATTTTGTGAGACTGAAAAATTTTATGAGGTTGTTAATTCCTATGGAATTGGCTAACTTCGCGAAAATCGTCGAATTTCGTAAAACTGTCGAATCTCGTGAGGTTGTTGTCGAATTGCGTAAAATGTTTGGTGATTCAACAAAATTCAACAATTTTACGAAACCTGATTATATCACGAAAACTTACAATTTCGTGAAACGACATTCCGAAACGTTTAAAAATTTTATGAGAGCAACCTTACGTTTTCGTGAAATCACTGTATTTGTAAAATTGTCAAATTTTGCGCAATTGTTTAATTTCGTAATATTGTGCAATTTTTGTGGTATTTCTTAAATTACGTGAGAAATTTTGCGATTCAGTAAAATTCGACAAATTTCAAAAAATTTGACAATCTCGCGAAATTCGACAATCTCACTAAATTTGACAGTATAATGAAATTTAACTATATAACGCAAACCAACACTTTTACGAATTTCGATATTCTAAAAATATTCCATAATCCCAAGCTATTTGACAGTTATATAATATTAGATTATCTGAAGATTTCGCGAAACTCTAAACTCACAAGATTGTTGATGAAGACTGTAATCTCCTGAGATTGTCGCATTTCTCAAGACTGTTATATTTTGCTAGATTGTCTAATTTCCGTAAGTGGTCAGTTTTTGTGTGTATCGAATTTTGTGGGATTCTTAAATTTCGTGATGTGGAATTCTTGTGCACTCTGAAAGTCTGAATTTTGTGGGATTGTCTAATTACGTGAGAAATCTGCCAATTTACCAAAATTGGACATTCACGCGTAATTTGATAATCACAAAATTCGGCAATCTCACGAAAATCTACATTTCCACAAATCAAATTAGACAAACGTTGGCAAAGATCACGAGAGACTTTTCGAATTTTGTAAGTTTGACTAACTTTGTGAGATTGTTAAACCTCATAAGATTGTCGACTATTTCAAGAAATTCTGCATGTACATCAAATTCGACAATCGTGCGAAGTTAAACGTCAATCTAACGAAACTCGACCATCTTTTGAGATTAGACAATCTTACAAGATTTTGTAAAGATATCGATTTCCGTGAAGCTATCGAGTTTCGTAAGATTGTTTAATTTTGTGAGATTGTCGCATTTCTTATAACTGTTGAAATTCGTGAGATTGTAAAACGATTTTTTGATTTTGTGGCATTGTGAAGTTGTTGAATGTTGTGATATTATCGAATTACGCGTGATTTTGTAATCTTTGAGGTTTTATGTTGGTCGAATTTCTTGGGATTGTCACATTCCGTGATATTGCCGAATGTCGAGAGATTTACTACTATCGTGGGATGTTTTTATTTTGCGAAATTGTTATATTTCGTGATAAGTTTGACAATTCAGAAGAATTTGACGGTCCCACAAAATTCGCCAATCTCACGAAATTTAGTCTAACAAGATTTTGTGAAAATATGCAATTTAGTAAGACTGTCTAATCTTGTGATTTTGAGAGATTATCGTAGTTGGTGTGATCAACCATTTCTATTAGATTGGTTTGTTATCGTTAGATTGTCAAACCACATGATAAGTTTGACAATATAACTATCCAAATTCACAACTGTTTAATCTCATGAGATTCGCGCATTTCTCAAGATTGTAAAATTTTGTGACATTACCACACCTTATGAAATTGTCGAATTTAATCGGAGTGTTCAATTTTGTGATATTGTCTAATTTCGGGACACTAATGAAATTTGTGAGCGTGTGATCGTTTTATCTCGTGAGATATTATGGGTTAAATTTACCTATATCTCAAAACTTTACCGTTCCATGAAATTCGCGGGCATCGCGGTGGCCGGGAAATGCATATACTCCGAGGCGGCTTGAGCAATCTCGGCCAAATTTGACAAGAAGTCAAGGGCCGTTCCGAAGACAACGAAGATGTGTCATGCGACATGTCACGCCGTATTCGTGACGCTATTACTGGGCGTCGACCGATCTTGAATAAATCTGCCATAGATACCAAAAATCAGTTTGCGATGCCGGCGTCGCGACTCAATCATTAGATATCGAACAAACGGGCTGTAGGATCACGAAGAAATTTATCGCCTGGGAGTATCTAACGAAGACTCGCAAGAAAATGGCCTCGTGAGGATTGTGACTTAACCGATTTTCACCAAATTTGTCTGGTAGGTGCGGGGCGTACATGCTATTATGGCATGTAACGCTTGCGACGCCGCTATTGGGCGTCGAATGAACAGGTAGTCGGATTGCTCGAAAGTGGCGTTGCGACACCTTTGTGGAGGCGGTTCGCAATAGCCTAGATAAATTTTTGCCAAACTTACTACGCAAGCGGTAGACAAGCGGGAAACCCGAAAATGAGTTTTTCGATAACGACGCTGGAGATGCAACATCGGGAGAGCCAAATCCCCGACGCAGCTGGACCAATCCAGACAAAATTTGGTGTGTGTGGGGGAATGCGCGGATTTCGAAAACGTCGTTTGCGGTATGCCACGCCAGCGTCACAACGCCGGTAGGCAATATTTCTAGAGCGGAAGATCCGAAGAGAGGGAAGGAGAGGGGTGAAGGAGGTAGATCAGATGTCAATTTTTTCCGGAGCGGAAGGTAACGAGCGATGGCAATATCTCTGGAACGTTTGTTTCGATTTCGATTTGATTTGTTTTAAGCTCCCGGTATTGTAAACGAGGAAAAGGTTTAGGATGGGTGGGCTTTGAAGCATTATACGCTTTACCATAACCTGCACTATCTCTCTTGATCTTTGCAAGCAGTTTATTTTTTCTTCAAAATTAATTCTAGTACTTTTTTGATTGACTAAGCTGTGAGATTTTCAAGTTTTACAAGAAATAAATCGAAAACTTGACAAGCGCTCGAAATTCGTCAATCTCTCGAAATTTGAGAATATTATGGAACTTCCTTAAAAATTTCAGCAATGTCTCACATTCTCAAGGGATTCTTCAACTTTATGAGGTTAGATAATCTTACAAGATTTTATGAAAGATTTTGGAGGGGGGAGGGTGAGGTTTGAAGCTAACTTTGCAAGCGGTTTATTTTTTTCCTCAAAATAAACTCTAATACTTTCTTGTACAATGATAAACTCTTAGGTTAGTGTCGTTTATTTCTGATATGAAAAACGTTAAATTATGGTCGAATTTTAAACACTAAAAAAAGCCGTTGAGGCAATTCTATTAAAAAGTTGTGTGTAATGTTAATATGTAGCATGATTTTATTTCAAAACTTTCTATAACAACTAGATTACGGATTATATCTAGTAGTTTGTGTATGCTGCATACATCACTTTGGAATACTCTGATTTGTATTCGCTACATATTAATATTATGTTTAATGTTTGTGAATCTTTTTATATATATCTTTGCTATAGCGTAAATGCGTATTTCTAACTAAAATGTTTTCTTTATCTTGGTACAAAGACCCTTCAGTGTTGATGTCACCTTTTGTGTTTTTAACATTTTCTAATTTAAATTACCTTTGTACTTTCATAAAAAAAACTGAATAAATGAGAAGTGCGATTAATTTTACATTTCGAAAAATGCAGGTCTTATTCTTTATCATAAATTTGACTTAGTTAAAGTATAAATTAAATTATTTTTTATGTAGAAGAAAAACTTGAAATAAGCTTCTAAAAGGATTCTTTAAGAATATTAAGTGGAAATAAAAGTGTTTTTCTCATTTTTACACTGTTCATGTTGACAAGTTTAACCTGATATTAAACTTTCAATTAAGTTTATGTAATTTTGAGCTGCTTGATATAATATGAAATTGAGACGTGTTTATAAGATCAATATTGTATTTTAACAGTGATTATCTTTTACAGTGTGTGTGGGATACAACATTTCCAAAGGGCAGGTCATCGACGTTTGAATCTCTTTCAATCAACTTATTACGTCGTTGTTACATTTTCAACGGTTGGTTATGGAGATTTTGTACCTGATATTTGGCCATCTCAATTGTTTATGGTTATAATGATATGCGTCGCCCTTATCGTTCTACCAACTCAAGTGATTAACATCTAAAAATCTTATTATTTTAATATCACTATCTTTACAGTTTGAACAACTTGCGTTTACATGGATGGAACGTCAAAAATTGGGTGGGTCGTATTCGTCCCACAGGGCACACTCCGAAAAACATGTAGTAGTATGCAGCACGACATTGCATGCTGATACTATTATGGATTTTTTGAATGAATTTTATGCCCATCCTCTTCTGCAAGATTATTATGTTGTTTTATTATCACCTATGGAATTAGATACGACGATGAGAATGATCTTACAGGTTCCAATCTGGGCACAAAGAGTTATTTATATACAAGGTTCCTGTTTGAAAGATGGAGATTTGGCAAGAGCTCGAATGAATGAAGCGGAAGCTTGTTTTGTTTTAGCTGCTCGAAATTATGCTGACAAAACTGCTGCGGTAAGTTCTTCACTTCACTCTTTATGTTCATTTTTATTACAAATACAATATTATATTATTATCGTGTTCATAAGTGCTATTCTGTGCTTTATAACAAAAATGTGTGCAGGACAAAATACATTTATAATCATTTGCTTTGTAACAAAAAATGAACTTGTATTCTATGTTCATAATTAAGTGCTCAGAGCTACGGAGCCATTATTTTTTATTAACGTAAAATCGTGCATAACTTAATCAAAATTGTTTACTATGCTTTACAACACAAATAAACTCAACAGCTTGCCTGTGTCTTTAGTTGAGTGTTCACAATTTCTTTGGGGTAGGTTAAATCAGTTTATCGGTTTTACAAGATAATTAACCTCGATGTGTCTGAAATTAGTATTCATAACGCAATTTTTGGAGTTGTTATTTGCACGTATGCTTACATTAAAATGTTGGTTTATACTTAAACATTCTCATATTCCTACGGGTCATTTTTGCTTATTCATTTGCATTAATAGTTTAGAATACGAAATAGTGCTACTTTTAAGGATGTTACTACTATACATTTTTGCCACCTAATTCGACGTTTATACTTAAAGCACATTATACCAATCGTACCCGTACGGATGGTTTGTTATCTTTCACATCAATAGTTTAGAATACGAAGGCGTTTTCATGATTATACGCTTCAAAAATAAACTAAATTTTGAATCCATGTTCATAATTAACTGTTAACATTACTTAAGTATGCGCATAGATTTTGCACGATGATTAGAGTCCGATCATTTATTTGAATTTTTATGCAACCTTTAGGGATGTTACTGATATAGGTTTTTGGATACCTAAATTGATGTTTATATTTAATGCACATAATACAAGGCGATTAATATCGTTTGCATGCCAAAGTGTGTTTAATACATATGTACATAACCCTAACAGCTTAGCAACAAAAGTGAAATAAATGGCGTATCTGTGTTCATAATTAAATGTTCATCACGGTTAATTCGTGCATTATGTTACAGTATGTGTAAGAATATCCTTTATAACACAGATAAATTAAATTTTGTATGTGTTCATAACTAAGTGGTCACAAAGGTTAATTATGCACGTATGTTTGTAGTTTTAACGATAATGTAGTTAAATGTCGGTAATGACTGTATGCATAATGCAACTTTTATGGATGTTATTGACGTACATTTTCGATACATACGTCGATGTTTGTACTTAAACTACACAGTAAAAACCATGTTGCCACTAGTCATTCTTGTTACATCATTTCTTTAGAATGTGAAAATGTGTTCATTACAGACAGAATTCTGACGGCTTATGAACAAAAATAAAACAAATTTCGTAGCTGTGCCCATAATTAGATCTAAATGAATGTGTTCATAACTTAATATGATTTACATTTACATTTACATTTACATTTACATTTACATTTACATTTACATTTACATTTACATTTACATTTACATTTACATTTACATTTACATTTACATTTACATTTACATTTACATTTACATTTACATTTACATTTACATTTACATTTACATTTACATTTACATTTACATTTACATTTACATTTACATTTACATTTACATTTACATTTACATTTACATTTACATTTACATTTACATTTACATTTACATTTACATTTACATTTACATTTACATTTACATTTACATTTACATTTACATTTACATTTACATTTACATTTACATTTACATTTACATTTACATTTACATTTACATTTACATTTACATTTACATTACACTCACACTCCTCACACTCACACTCACACTCACACTCACTCGCACTGCACTCGCACTGCACTGCACTGCACTGCACTCGCACTGCACTGCACTGCACTGCACTGCACTGCACTGCACTGCACTGCACTGCACTGCACTGCACTGCACTGCACTCGCACTGCACTGCACTGCACTCGCACTGCACTGCACTGCACTGCACTGCACTCGCACTGCACTGCACTGCACTCGCACTGCACGCACTCGCACTGCACTGCACTGCACTGCACTGCACTGCACTGCACTCGCACTGCACTGCACTGCACTCGCACTCGCACTCGCACTCGCACTCGCACTCACACTCACACTCACACTCACATTTTCATTTACATTTACATTTACATTTACATTTACATTTACATTTACATTTACATTTACATTTACATTTACATTTACATTTACATTTACATTTACATTTACATTTACATTTACATTTACATTTACATTTACATTTACATTTACATTTACATT
>JARFJB010002276.1:4707500-4770000 GCA_036346205.1 Vesta saturnalis
TGTACATCACGTGTTTATGCAAGTCGTCGTTGCTTATTATAGTTTACATTAAAACTTCCTGGCGCGAAAGTGTATTTAATACGGACGGATGATATGGGTCATTTTTGCTGATTCTAGTTTACTTGAATACTTTACAACGTGAACGTATGTGTTACTCGAATGCAATCATAATATTATGCTTTCAAATAAGTGGATCTGTGTCATAATTTAATGTTAACGATTAATGAGACCTTCTGTATAATTAATACTAGAATGCTCTTGCAGAGTAAATAAAAACGGTGATTTATTAATCCTTTGTATAGTGCAATACTCTATACAGTTTTCATATATTGTAATTACACATTTTACTGTCAACCAAAAGGGAACTTATTCTGTTTTATTATATAAATTAGGGTAACACATAGATCTAATCGTGTTTATAATCGTATACATCGTACTCTATCACGTGAACATCTGCAAAACTCAAAGAAAATCGCAATAGCAAGCGAATCTGTGTTTCGATGTAAATATTCATAACCTCCATTACTTTCTATTTAACTAACTCTCTTATGGACACAAAAAGAATATATAAAAGCAATATAATGATATTTACCACTTTAACGCTTAATAGACACTGTCGCATGGCGAAAAGGTATTAACAAACATGGTGTGCTGTAAAACATCATATAGCAATTGTAGAGAATTAAAAGGCTCTAGAAATGCTCCATTAAAGATCTACTACACCTCGTAAATGACCATGGAAATTTAATTTTATTTCAATTTAGTATAAGAGATTTATTACTCTGCAGTACCCTGTATAAATGCTTTTATGAAAATTACCTTGTATATTGTAGTATTAAGTTACGTGTGCGCAGAAAAGAGGCGCGAAAGTCAGAGTCGGTGATTGACAGCGAGCGAATAAAAGCTGGTCAATATATAAAGCACAAACAAGTGCTGTAAGTCATCCGTAAACAACTATTAAAACAGATACCCTTTATACGATGAATTTGCTTAAGCGAAGAAAGAAGATCGCGAGCTTAGACAAGTTTTTGCATGTATTTTGTTTAATGCTTAATAAAAAAATAAAAAGGTGTCATAATAATTTCGTAAACGTGTCTCCATTATTGAATTGAATTGATATCTAGAGGGTTATTACGTCAGCTTTCGATTGTATGTTTAGTAGTAGCTTTAAACCGGCGTGCGTTTGGTTTACGGACCTTGGTTTTCTTTGTAATGACTATTTAAAATTGTTTTGTCTGTTGTTTTGAATACATATGTTAAAGTTTTATTTAATCATAAATGGATTAAAACACTCCAGAAGCCCTGAAGAGTAGAGTTTCCCCATTGCGTGACAGATTTCTCTTGAATTTGACGAATGTTAAACTTTTTTACGTCATCAACAGCAAGCAAAAAATTGCAAGTAAAGAAAGTTTGATTTAAATAATTATCAGTGGTGTAACATATGAAAATTATTTAGCGATATATTTTTGTAGTTTTTGTAATTAAGGTCAGGTTTTAAAAAAGCTGAAAGAAAACTAATTAAGGTACATATAAAAAATAAAGGAGAAGTAAACAGCGAATCAGAAGTGTTTAGTCAAGAATCACAAGACATTATAATGGAAACGCCACACCAAAAACAAGAAAGCAACGAGAGCACAATATTAACATGTATAACGCAGCTGTTACAACAGATGGAACTATCACAAAAAGAAGCAAGGCAAATAGCACAAGAAATGAAAATGGTACAAAAAGAAACTAGGGAGCAAATAAGAGAAGAATCCAAAAATAATCGAAAGTTTTAAAAACAAGCATTGAAGTCAGTAATGAAAGGATGAACGAAATGGAAAAACGATTACGAAAAATCCAAGAGAAAGCACTTGAACGTTGGGACACGGAATTAAACGATCAGAAAGAAAAAATAGACTAACGGTTACAAGTACAAGATGACAAAATAAAGGTAGTGGAATCAGAAACTGAAAGATTACGATAACAAATGAGCGAAGTGGTCGAAAAATTGGAAAACGAAGTAGAGAAAAACAAACGGAATATGTCATCAAAAGGATACATGCAATATTAAAAAAAGATTAGATAATGGAGTCTAAACAAAGATCGCGAGGTTAGAAAATAAGAGGGCAGAAGTAAACTGTTAATCCGGTTTGGTGGTACAAGAATTAATTCTATTGTACAAGTAGTCGAAAAGAAACCAAAATTTGATGGAAGTAGACATGCGGCCCACCCTGTAAAATTCATGAGGAGATCAGAAATCTACTTAAACAAAATCCAAGTGAGCGAAAGGGATAAGTTATATACAGCAATACAATCTCTACGACGGATTTGCTTAAGCGAAGAAAGAAGATCGCGAGTTTAGACAGGTTTTTGCAAAGATTTTGTTTATTGCTTAATAATCAAAAATATGTCATAATAATTTAGTAAACGTGTCTCCATTATTGAATTGAACTGATATCTAGAGGATTATCACGTCAGCTTTCGATTGCATGGTTATTAGTAGCGTTAAACCGGCGTGCCCTTAGTTCACGAATTCTGGTTTTCTTTGTCATGACGATTTAAAGTTGTTTTGTCTGTTGATTTGAATAAATGTATTACAGTTTTATTTAATCATAAATGAATTTAAATAGTCCAGAGATCCTGAAGAGTAGAGTTTCCCCATTGCGCTGAGCATCAGTCGAGGAATATAAATAATACATTCATTCCAATTAAAAAATTAAAAAGATCAATTTAACAATAAACAAGGAAGTGGGTCGGTTACAAATGTCCGGCCAAACAGATTACGAATAAAGGCTCTAGTACATCTCAGGAAATCTGTAGAGAAATGTATCCTAAAAGGTCTTTAAATATCTTATGGATCTAGATAAACTCTAGACAGGTTCGCGTAAAGTCTATAAAACCTCGATGGTGGCCTTACTCGTGCTTTAGATGGTCTCTAGAAATGAGTTTTCGATAGATAACCTGCAGCAAAGCCTTTACTAACTCTAAATAAGTTCGGTGAACCTAGAGCGCATAGCGAAAAAATCTATAGGGGCCCTATAATGGCTATAAGAATGGTTTAGGGAACATTTAGGATGTTTTTGAGACGCGATAAGAAAGTTGTAGGAGCACTTCTGAAGGCTTACACCTACAATACTACTACAAGAAGTTTTTAACGATCTGCAGAATCTATGTAATAGACTATTTAAGTCTTAAAAATTTCTAAAACGACAACATTACAAAGATCGTGTTTTATAAATTTTCTGTAATATCTACATGGAAGCTAAAATCTCTAGAAGGTCTAGAAGCTCAAAAAGACCCTTGATCGCTTTTAGAAAAGGTTGAAAATCTATATAAGCCTGGAGAAGATACAGAAAGACTTTTGGATTACTCTGGAAATACTTTGTAACGACTTAGAGAGGGTATAGAGTGAATTTAAAAACAAATCCCTGAAAAGGCTCTTTATGTAAGATCCATGTGGTTCTACAAATTTTTATATAATCTGTAAAACCTAAATAATAGTTCTATAAACACTTAGAAAGGCTCTGGATTTTAGGAGGGTTCAAGAGACGCCTAAATGTTCGAAATAGGTTTTCAAAATGAAATTTATTTACTTTAGAATAATTCAGGCATGCTAAGAAGGATTTAGTAGCAATTAAAGATCTTAAAATGCGCTTAGCTAATTAAAGTACAACAAACGAGAACTTGCATTCTAATATCGTATGTAAACTCACTAAATAAAACAACTATTTCTATTCGTATAGTCCATAAATTAAAATAATATTTGCTATTTAACTTTAGCATGAATGCAAATGAAATATAAGTGTACTTAACTGTTCTTAAAGCTTTACGATAATAAAAATAATTGTTTATAATCTTAAAACTACATACACAAAATATAGAAATTTAGAAATGAAAATGCAGATTGAACCTAGTCAATGTAATAACTCAAATTTATGACCTATGTCAACATGTAGGTTGACATATTTAAATACATTTGGTTTACATTAGCAAAACACGCAAATAGCAGAATATTAGGTTTCCTTTGGTTAACAGTGTATTTGACTTTAATAAGTCAAATTTATGATCTAAGTGCCCATGTAGGTTTACACATATTTCAATTAGTTTTGTTTTACATTAACAAAAGACAAAAATAACTGAAAGCTAATACTGTATTTGACCTTACTGAACATTACCAAAATTAACTTTACTTCAATGTTTTCAAACCAATTTCACCTAATTATCTATGAAATGAAACATAATTTAGAAAGGGAGTTAAACCTCGAAATATGGTATTGAACTTACAGATTGTTATGAAATACTCATGTTTATAGGTAATTTTTTGTACATAGCGACAGAGTTCATAACTGGTTTAAGTGTTACTGGTTACTAATTAGGTTCCAGCGTTTATAACCATATTTCATTAGTTACAAATTTTCTGTAAGTTTTTATTGTGAACACGAGTTATACTTCAGCGATGTAATGTTCGTAAGTACTTTTATTAAAACCATTTTTTTTATCTGTAAAGCAGGCTGTATTTTTATTTGTGCAATAGCTTAGTTACCAAAATTTATTGAACTCTCACTTTCACAGTAACTTTAACAAATGACTCATTCACAAAGAAAGTTGTGAACACAGTAGCTTTATTTGTTACGCAATAGAAATGTATATTGTGAACATAGTTATGAACCAAAGTACGCTAACCTTGCATCACATTTTTCGATCCATATGATTCTATTACTGCTCATTTTTCTGAAGAATGCAACCCCGTTGCTCATATTTTATAAACGTAACTGTCTAGGTGATATATTTTTATAGGACGAACACACAATTTTACGATCATGGGCTGTGAAAGATTTTGCTCCAAATGTAGCTCAATACGTACAAATATTTAGACCAGAAAATAAACTTCATGTAAAATTTGCTGAGTATGTCGTTTGCGAGGACGAATTTAAGTATGCTTTGCTTGCAAACAATTGCACTTGTCCTGGAGCATCAACTCTCGTCACGCTCTTACTACATACTTCTAGAGGACAGTACGTCTATTACGCAAAATACGCTTTCTCTTTTTTAAATAGAGTTTTTACAGAGAAGGTCAACAATCACAAGAAGAGTGGCATCGACTCTACGGTCGTTGCTCTGGAAATGAAATTTACCATATCGTTCTTGGTGATAGTAGATTTTTTGGTGAATATGAAGGAAAAAGTTTTACTTACGCCAGTTTTCATTCTCACAGAAAGTGAGTTCTGGTTTAATTAATATTGCTTGTTAATGAGGTTTATTCTATATAGATATGGAGTTGCTTTGGTTGGTGTTAGGCCTGCTGAGTTACCGGAATTTTATGAAGATACCATTTTGCTAAACCCAGGTCCGAGGCATATAATGAAAAAGAGTGATACCTGTTATTACATGAGTATTACGAAGGAGGAGAATTCTGCATTTACAGTGGCCAATCAGCAGTCGACGAATAACGCGTCTTCTGAGCCGGTAATTGTAACGGCGGAGGACAAATCAAATGCTTCTACCAATAAAGACGGTACCAGACTTCCTCAAGTCATTCTGCAAGTCCCTACATGTGTCAGTGAGTGTTGTTGCGCATGTTGCCATTTATCATGGAAGTACGCAGCCTTTTCTTTGGGGATGCTGAAATTCGTGCCAATTTCGGCTCAGTGCTAAGTATAAGCTGTGTATATCCATGAATCGAAGTCTCTACTGGAAGGCTTGGCTTTTGTATTGAACATGCTACATTTTCGTACATACACACGTGGTCCAAATCGATGTTGTTTTGACAAAAAATTATCGCTGTGCAAATAATGTAGATGCTTTTCATGTATTGCACTTAAATGGATCAGTTTTACACGTATCAGTGATTAGTTATTCACTTGATATACTAATAGTATTTTTTTGAACAGCTACCTTTCCTGAGAGTGGAAGTGGCGCAATGGATTCACGACAGTGCCTAAAAGATTCGTCTCCGGGATCAGTAACGTTAGATTTAGCGGTAACAGGTAACCATTTGGACGTGCCTAAAGCAACCGAGAATTCCAATTTTCTCAGCCCAGAGATAATTAATCAAAGAAGAAATTCGCGTAGACCAAGTATATTGCCTGTACCTGATATGATCACAGGATCGTCGCTCAATATATCACAAGATACCGCGGATGAAGGTGATGAAAGTGAAGACGAGCTTGAAGACGACGTTCCATGGAGATCGCCAAGTGAAAAAATTGCGTAAGTCTATTTAAGTATAAAAGCATGTTTAGAAATCTTCTTACGAATAGATCTAAAATTAGTGTACCTGTGCCTATCGAGTGCTTTTACGTTTTATTTAGAATTTCTAGGTTTTTTCTTTTCTGTCATTTTTTTTCTTTCTTCTCGCATATGATTATAATCCAATCTTCTGTGGTCATGACATGCACCTATCAACCGTCTTTGTACATTCTCTCCAACCCCTTGCACTTCCCAGGTCCAGTTTTACAGACGATTCTGGTGACAGCACCCGACCCGCATGGCATGGTGATTGTGCTCGGTAAGTCCTTCTGTGAACGCAGCTTTATGTGATTCTTAACACTGTTACATTGTTGAGGAATTTAAAATACAAGTAAGAAATTAATTTGAAGGTATATCAATCTGTGTGCCCATTAAGTTACTCTCATTAGAAAAGTACCGTGGTTTATCTGAGCAATTACTATACTGCGTACACTATAGCATACTCCAATACTCCAATTATCATTCAGGAAATCCTCAAAGCTCAAAACCGTATGGAGTATATCCATGGTTACATACCACAACCTCCTTTTGCCCCATTCCGTTCTACAATTAAATACTTCGTATTTAACAGATACTATCATTACCGAACCGTATTCACCTACATTCTAACCAACCTGCAAATTAATTCTTGTATAACTTCAACTATATATATATATATATATATATATATATATATATATATATATATATATATATATATATACATACATACATTTAAATAAATTACTTTTCTTTTTAGCACACTCAGAACAAATAACGTAAAATCATCAATAATCGTGTGCAATTTGCTTTCTGCCTACGTGCTCCAGCATGCAGCGCATCAAAATTAGTTAAGTCACATCGCAAAATTTTTGTCTAGATCCGGGAATTATATAATTTACTAATAGTCCAGACCGATCTTTTAAAGAGACGTGAATCTTTGCCGTTCTTAACACAAACTGATCAACTTTAAGATCCAGTCTTAAATATAAAAATTGGAAATCAATAATAAACTTCCGATAACCATTTGCTGGAGATAATACCTCACGACGTGGTTGAAAACGAAAAGTTTACATCAGTCACGGGAATGCATCACGTCTTAGAAAGTGCAAACACTCAATACTTAATTATTACTAAAACCGCTATTAAAAGTGACCATTTTGTTTTTAGAAGTTGGACTTTGTTAATAATTTTAATGTTCAGAGGTTCAACCACCAGTTTATCTAGAAATTTTCCACGGGAACCAGTCACCCTCGATTTCGTTTAATTTTCAGTGCTGCTTCTAAAACCTATTAATATTTTGAGAACTGGGGGGTTTCCGTTACCGCTTGATGTTAAGAGTAACGAATAATGTCCTGTTATGTAAATAAAGTAATGGTTTCATACTGTAAATGATTATAAAAAATACAAATTTAGGCATCACTTTGAATCTGCTTTTATTTTTAATGAACACGTGCAGCTGCAGGCTGCAGGCATCTCCAACTTTTTCTTACTTTTCAGAAATATGTCTTTCTATATTTTCCACTGTTTAATGGAGTTTTTCCTTTATAGGCTCTGATGAAGTAAAATGTACTTTACTGGACTCAAAAACAGTCCGAAATGAAAACATTACCTTCGTCGTTTCAATTGAAAAGAACACGAAATTAATGCCTTCTTAAGAATCTACCTTATCCTGCGAAACATAAAAGGGAAAATATTCACGTTTAATATAAAACTCTAAAATATATTATTTGCCCTCCAATTTTAAGCTACGCCTGATTAAAATGGATCAAATTTTACACCCCCGTAATTAATCATAACAGCATCTAAAATCCTATTCTTGCAGTGTATAAACGATATTGAGATTAAATATTGTCGCATCTTAAGAATAACAGTGAAAGCATTATATCTCGTTCGTGACCGGTATTTTAAGGCAAAATCGCCTCTTCGTGTCAAAGGACTGATGCGCACAAGATTCTGTCATTGCTTGTAAAAGCCAGTTGCTGGTCTATGCCCAAAGAAAAGGGTCGTGGTGGTAAATTCGTGAATAGCTGAAATAATTCACTTACCCTATATTAACTCAAAATCGGAGTTAGGTCTTGAGCAGATGTTATCTTGCCTGTGACCATAGAATACAAAAAGTAGCTCACTTGGTATAAATGAAAGCTTAATTGCTAACATAAATTCTTAAATTAAATTTTAGGTTTATAGAAGACGATCAAACTTACATAAATAGGCTTACTGGTTCAATCTGGGCCCAAAATAATTAATTCACGATTATTTTCGTTAAATAGAGTTCTGTCCAACCTACCCAGAAGCTGTTTAATATATTTAAATGTTAATTAGTACTTAGAATCATAAGGAAATATTTGTAACTGTTCCATATGGTTTTTTAAACACCCGCTTACCATTATATACAGTAAGGCGTTAAGCACAAACACATTCCCTAATAAATGGAACGTATCGAAAGTAACTCCAATTCATAAATCTGGCAATAAAAACAAAATTGAAAACCATAGACCAATGTTATCAGTACCGGCAAAATTAGAGTACGGTTGTAAATTTTTGAATTCCGGGTTAATAATACATCAAAATAGAGTAGGTCTGTATATTTCAGTACACATAACTAGACCAATTCTTATATTTACCAGGCTGACAACAATATATTTAACATAAATCCTAAATTGTTTAAAAAAAAAGTTAATTTTCATTATTATAACAAAGTTTAGTTGGTCTATGTGCAGCTATTCTCCATGAAGCATGAACCAGTAGTAAAAACGTGTATTTACTGTATTATGAATATGTGTTTACGTCATATCTTTTAAGTTGCATAAAAGAAAGGGGCTTGAATTACCAACATGCATGTCCGTTTTGTTGGCAGAAATAAATAAATCTGACATAATCTTGTAATTCTAGTAAACATCAATAAGGCTCACGTGCCAAACAATAAATTTTGATCATCGATCTTTTTAAAGGTGGTTGACATTCAAAATAAAGCATTATAGTTAATATACCGAAATAATAGTTAATGTACCGAAATAAATGGATGATTAAATATCAATGCTTTCAGAATGATAGATTATTCAAAATTAACACAAAAACCAAATATAGCATTTAATATTCAGCCACGATAATGTAATAAAAATTCTTGCATTAAAGAAACATGTGTTCTAATATATTCTTGTTAATCCAAATCTACAGCTGTCACTGGTTGTACACTACTTCACTCGCATATAATTTCCAATAATATGATAAACGGTTGTAGTAATTTACTACACACTGTCTTCTTGCTTTATAAGTCAACCGCTCTCTTTTTATTTATCGAACTCTTAACTTCCTTTCAAAATGACAATACTTCTTTCACAATACGCTTGATATTCTATTGAACTTATGCGTTACATTATATTTTCGTAGTTCATATTATACCAAAGATTTATTTGAGGTAAGATGCACTTATTTCCTCTTACACATTATTTTACAAGAGATACTCATTAATTCGAGTAGTTCACTATTATATATTAATAGCAAGCAACTTATTATTTATTTGCATCTACCCAATTCATGTTATTTCATTATTTGCAATATTTTAATTACTTATACAAGAAAGATTTCCATCACAGTTATTAGTTGTTCCAGCATATAACTATTAATTTATTTTATCCGGTACACGCACGTTTTGTACTTTTGGGTACTTTACCTTGCGCTATGTCCGTAATTATGTACAGCTTGCTTTTATTGACTCTCAGTCATTGATAGTAGTAAGGGCACTTCTTCATAGCTAAATTTTTAATTTTAGCTAAGATTAATCGATATGATTTACGTTTAATTCAATATCTATCCGGTTTCATCGGCTGATTCTAAACATAATGGTTATCGATATTTTGTCCACCTTTAACAAAGTTTTAAATAAAAATGTGTTTTCTATATAAAATATGGCTTAGATTAAAAATCTATTACTACTACAATTTTCTGCCCAATTTATAACTTCATTTAAATTTTATCTCAACCCAATGTATTTAGCATCTCTTTTAATGGTTGTTAGCAAAACGGCACTCCCATTTTCAAGTCCTCCATATTTGCGATAATTTTGCAAAATTATTGCATATTTAAATGAAGTGCTCTACATTGACTGCAGATTATTTCCCACCTTTTCGATTAATCCCAAATGTGCCACTTATTCATTTCCTAAAAATTTTATTTTATACTAATCAAAGAAATAGTTTAAATTACGAAAGTTATTAATTTAACATGAGCAATCTACTTGTTTTATATTCAAACAATATTTTTTTCTTGATGACAATTAGTGGCATAATATAGAATTATTATGTTTTATTAACTACAATGAAAATAAAAACAATTGCGATAACAAGACGATAACACTCCGTTCAGTGTAGCTCATAAAGCTACAACCAATGGTGCGGGATTGAAAGTGAATCTGCTTCACTCACGATCACAGACAATCATAAACCACAAACCTAACTATGACAAACCACCGCCAATTCCCAGCGGCCGAAGGCTATACAACCCTGAACCTAAAATGAGGGAGCAGGTGTAGAAACTGGCAATAGAATTTTAGATGCTATTGTGATTAAATACGGTCGTGAAAACGTTTACCTATGGAAACAATCTGGAACATTTAATTCGTGGTAGGACCTGTAACATACAAAACACACCCAGGTACCATACAAAGTTATAGGCTAAACTATCAGGTTCAGCGGTCAACCGCTGATGATAATAGCTGAGCTATTGAAACATGTTTGGTGTTTTTATTCTATTTTAATCAATTCTAGCTTAGTATTAAAAAGTGAATCGCTAATTTCAAGCTTTTGTATATAATTATATTTATAAATACTTTAATTACGAAGCAGGGGTTAAATCTATATCGTGTTGAAATTCTATTTTAGTGTTATTTTATAGAAGTATTGTAGTTTTTGGATAAACTATTTTATTAAGAGGTTTTAATTTGCTTATCGGATAAATTATGATCCACTGGATGGGTTTTATTTACACAAAGAGATATCTTTTAGTCACTATTAACATCAAACCGTGGCAAAGGACCTGATTTTTACACGCAGCACGGTCACTTCACAAAACAGATTTTCGTTGGAAACTTAATTTTGGATAATCAGTACTAATTCGTGGTAGAACGCCCTAATAGCCGTTCTTGTTGGGAAATAAGTGTTAATTGTTTGCAACTTCTAAAACGTGGATTAACCTCATTGTGTTAAAAGATGGTGTAACTTTGCTGTTTTTAATGTCGT
This sequence comes from Vesta saturnalis, assembly GCA_036346205.1. Taxonomy (NCBI): domain Eukaryota; kingdom Metazoa; phylum Arthropoda; class Insecta; order Coleoptera; family Lampyridae; genus Vesta; species Vesta saturnalis. The sequence goes on from JARFJB010002276.1 coordinate 4,718,954, forward strand.
CGAAAGTAATGAACTCCACGAAATGGTTAAATCCGAAACGTATTATTTATTTCCAACTTTTATGTTTAGAGTGGAGTAATTTTTGGAATTGATCTGGCCTGTCTGTATGTACTGAAACATTCGTTAGGGTTGACGACTGAACAGTCACGACTGTATGTAAATTGACGGTTTTATACAAACATTTTGCGGTGAGGCCAGGAATCAAATTTCCAAACAACATTCCAAGGGATTAAATAGAAATAAACAATACTACCATGACAACAATATTTTTTTTAAGTGCAGGATTAAATTTGGTTTTATACAATTTACAAGATTAAACAAACGATTTTTATTGATATTAGTGTGCTCAAAAATGTATTCACTTGTTCGACAATCAACATATTCAATTTATTCAATTTACAATTTTTATGTTTTCGTTTTAAGAAAGCCAATAGTTTTGACCACCTGCGTACTTTCAAGCTCTTCCTATTTAAAATAAATATAGTTCAGTTACCATGTGTTTGTTAAGCAACCGTAAACCATAAATTTAAACGTCTAGGCTTTCAGAACATCACATGGCGATCCTGCCCTTACAGAACTTTCGAAAGTGCTTAAAATTGCGAAATTATTTTAAAATTAAAAATTAGTTAAAAAGTATATAAATGCGAACAAGTTTAAGTTTAAAAGTAAATGCATTTATAATCAGAATAAGTTAAATTTAAATCAATTGAGATTCATTTAAAAAGTTTTAAAGGTTAGTTTAAATTAAATAAAATGTAGGTGTAATTCGCAAAGCAAGTTAGAAAAGTTGAAAAATAGATGATCATAACGGGATGAGAATTCAATTCCAACTTTAAAAAAGGTTAAAGAGGAAATAATCATTAATTCATTTTGTAATAGGTTATGAAGCGCCGAAATAATAACTATAGTTAAGATCTTATAATTGAATAAATTTGAAGGAAGCGATTAGTTTAGCGAATAATGGGAATGTTTATATCTCTATAAATTCAATTATAATAAATAATACAAATAGAATTTTCGTAACAAAAGGTTTAAAAATTTGATAAATAAACCACGTCACATTACCTGTTCTAAAATCGGCGAATTCAAATAAAACAAAACTATTTATGACATTTACAGACTATTATCGGAAATTTATACCAAATTTTGCTGACACGACTGGAGTCTAATAATACTCAAAACCTTCACCACATGTTTAATTGAAATTATTCAATGAATGATTACTAGTTTCGACATAACTGTCATCTTCAGACCTTGGAAATATCCAATAACAATGAATTAAAGCTTAATATAGTAACAAACAATATCGGTTCTCACTCACTGTGCACGTAGGTGCACCCAGTCCTAGAATAAAGTTCATTGACCTATAAAACGAGGACAAAGGTGATTTACCCTTTTTAGGTCAACAGGACGGGGTAGGTCGAAGTGCATTAAACTTTTTCTAGGTCAGCAGGAGGAGAGAGAGGTCAAAGTACATTGACCTCAAAGTCAAAGGAGGAGAGGTGCCCACCCTTTTTTCTAGGACTAAGTAGATGGGAGAGGTCAAAATTTACTGACAGCAAATTAGGCCAAAAGGAGAGAGTAGAATTCGAAGGGCATTAACTCCTAAGTAAATAAAAGGAGGGGAAATATCAAAGGTAATCAACCCCAAAGTAGGTGAAAAGGCGGAAAGGTCGTTAACCTCAGTCACATGTGCTTATTCTTGGAAACCTAAAATAGGATTATTGACTCGGGAAGTTGGGAGTTCCAGGAAACCAGAGGGGGGGCTTTAAAAGTGGATCAAGGATAAGATATACGAGGCCAAATCAAATATTAACCGGACTTTCCTTTTTAACCCTCGCTAAATGAAATGAGTAACGTGACGTCCTGATATATGTTGGGTGGGGATGCAAGGTGGAGGAGAATAAATCGTTTCGGCTCGCGAGAGTAGATTGGTTGTTAGTTGCATTATGTCTGAGCAAGAGGTGCACACGCATCATTATTGAATTATTGTCGAGGGAGTGCGTAAAACCTGCGGAAATTTTGAGTCGACTAATTGCCCAGTTCGCTGAAAGAACGCTTTCAAGGACCCAAGTCTACGACTACGACTAGCACAAAAAGTTTTCCGATGGCCGAGAGTCAGTACAAAATGAGACCCATGCACGCCGATCGAGGATAAGCACCAGTGAGACGAATATTCTTGCCATCCGTGAGATGATTGAAGGAGACCGCCGCCTTACAATACGGCAAATTGCTGCACACGTCGGAATATCGTATGGGAGTACCAAATCAATCATTTCAGATGGTTGGGGTTACCGAAAAGTGGCAGCAAGGTGGGTTCCTCGCCTCTTGACGGAAGACCATAAAGCAAACCGTCTTGCCGTATGTGAAAGGCTTTTGACACGATATCGAACAGAGGGGGATGATTTATTGAGACACAATGTCACCTATGATGAGACGTGGGTGCGTCATTGCCCACGGAGTCTAATCAGGTAAGCATCGAGTGGTGAAAACCTGGAGAAGCAGCACCGCGGAAAGCCAAGAACCGTCTTTCCGCTGGAAAGCTCTTGTAACGATTTTTTGGCATTTCAGAGGAATATTGCTCGTTGATTTTCTCCATGGACGGCGTACAGTTAATGTTGCGTACTACTGCCACCTGCTTGACGAAATGAAACTGGCCTATCAACGAAAAAGGCGAGACGTGCGATTCTGTTCCACGACAACGCTCGGTCACGTACAGCTACATTTACCCAAGAAAAATTGGACAAAATTCATTGGAAAACACTGGAACATTCGCCCTACAGTTCCTATCTGTCGCCGTGTGATTACATGTTGGGCCACTCAAAGAAGAAGTGGGAGGTCATCACTTTGCTCACAACAAAGTTGTGATTCGTAGAAATTTAAAAATAGAACCAATTCCAGTAAACGAGAGAGGGATGAGGCTTTAAAATTAAGTCATGAGTCACGTGATGTTTCTCACAAATCTAACCATTTCCTGGAAACCTCAAAGTAGGTCATTAGATCATACGTGCTGATTATTATATATCTAGAAACAGCACAAGGTGCTAGAGGGGAGAGGTTAGGGACATTTAGTGGTGTCAATTCTAAGAAATCTAAAATAGACCAGTTCCAAGAAACCATAAGGTTCATTAACCTTTTTGAGTCAAATGTAGAGGAGTGATGCAAAGTTTATTGACCTTTTTCTAGATGAAAGGGAGGGGTATGGGTTAACCAATGCTTGAAAATCTAAACATAAACCTAACTTCGCGTGTAATGATAGCTTCCATCAATGCCTTAATGCATAAAATTCTTCCACGGTCCTCGTAATCTTTCAGAAGTCAGTTTACTAGAGTGATCCGCGAGGGTGAATAACAGACTAAATACATTGAGGCGACATCAAGGGTAAAGTTCCTACGCCACACAAATACACTGAGGCGGTATGAAAAGACATAACACCAAATTTTCAACGTGAAGCCCCCAAAATTTACCAGGACAAGGACATAACTTGGCGCGAAGTCCTAAAGAGGTTTTTAGCAACCATTTTTTAACAATGATGGCCGTACATACAGCTTAAACAAGGAGCCCGAGTTGGTGGCAAAGTCATAAGGAAGCCTGACAAGCCTTTAACCATAAGGCCCTTACAAACAGCTTATACAAAAGACTCCGTTTGCAGGGTAAAGTCCTAATAGAATCCTGGGAGTCAATTTTAACAAGAGGACCACTTACAACCGACTTAAACAAGCAGTTCCAGTTTAAGGTAAACGCTTTAAGGTGTCTTATCTAAAGCAGTGATCACCTGGTTGTATATTATTCTCCTACATGTAGGATCCAGTGTTTTATCCACAAAACTTCCCAGAATCCGCAAAATTTTCCTACGCCCTTCAAAATGTTCCCACGTCTAATGATCAAGAGCAGTACTCGCTTATATAATGTATAGCATTTACTAATAGTTCCCTAGTTCCTCAGCAGGATGTGGCTATCCCCAAAAACAGAAAGCCGATTCCCAGAAACAGGTGAAAAAATAGCTCAAAACAGGTCAAAACTGGCCAAAACAGGTCTAAAATAGGTATCGGTTTCCCAAAACCCACTCGTTTCCCACACACGTTTCCCAATTACAGATTCCCGTTTCCTAAAAGCTGGTGGTTGTTTCCTAATAACATATAAGAGTTTCCTAAAAGCAAATGACTATTTCCTTGGAACAAATAGTTTTAAATGGCTCTTTGAGGAATGTGAATTCCAATTTGTCTAAATTTATTAGTACCTCGCATTCGATTTCTATTACAAAACGACAATACGATTTACTAAAAGTGCTGGAAATTATAGGGATGGAAAAAGCGGATGATTGAAGCTGCAAGGTTCCAATTGGTATACCTTACCAAATAGAACTTGCAAATGTAAATTTAAGCATCTTAATGGAGAGATTGATTTTTTTCTATTGGACCTAGGCATAGCGCAGGATTTTGCAGGTATTTTTAACAAAGCAGAAAGCACAAACTTTTGATGGCATGGGTGTGTATCGTGATTGTGGATAATGATATAGAAGTTGGGACTGACTGTTTAACTTGGATAAATTCAGGCAAAAACGTACATGTCAATTAACAAGCCCAGGTATTAATAAACAGCTTGTTGTCTAGACGAACGTCACAACTTTTGAGTGTTCTTTGATTCGACCGCATGGAGGCCACCATTTACAACAGAAAGCTTGGAAATGTGTACGACCCCTTGGAAGATTGTAAGTAGTTTTATTAAAAAAAGACAGCAGGCGGATATCCCATCGATTATGTTTAGATATTGAGGGCTATAGATTGAACATTTTTCTGGAAATAATTAAAGAAAACATAGACTGATTAGGATATATTGATATAAATATCTTGTTACACAAAAGTCTATATACTATTCTCGACATGAACGCCCTGTGTAGGTTGCAGCAGACTTTTTGAACTATAGCTGTACAATAATAAAAAGTATAGAAGGCAATTCCGAAATTTTTATGAAATCACTCAGCGCCTTCCCCACAAAGTTTAATTAAAAATATTTAACAAATGGTTACCAGTTTCGCCATCTGTCATCTTCAGACTTTGCAAATATCCAAAAACAATGAATTAAAGCTTAAACATAATGAAAATTGTTTTAAAATTTTTTAGAGGGAGAGGGAGAGGTAGAGGGAGAGGGTGGGTGGAGGGGGAGGGAGAGCACATTAACCGTTTACGAAATAAAGTCTTAGAGGATAATCTCACAATTGGTAGTAACGTTAATGCTTTCAAATGATCTTTCTGTTCACTTAGTAGAAGTTTGGAAAGCAGAAACAAAAACACAAGAGTATGCAAATTGTTTACTCCTGCATGGGATGAATTGACCACACCCATATGGTTTTATGTGTTGGCACCTGTATGCCTTACGTGTGCCAATATGGGCACGCGCCTTTCTTTCCAAGCGCCTATATCGTTCGCGCTCTATGACTGCACCCTTATGTTCGTCTCCGTGTTATATAAATTAGGTGAGGTAGCGTCAACTTCCGACCGAGCTAGTAGAGCTGCGGTAACTCGACCTGTTTAGCATTCGAGAGGTAATGGGTTCGTTTCCCATTATCGTCTATCCTGTATGAGGTTTTTCAGGCGGTTTTCCTCAAACACATGTAGCGGCATGATCACTGCGGCTACGCACACCATGTGCGGATACTTAGGCCAATGCTGGGGTAGTATTTTTCGCCTCAAAACCCTAACTCCGTTCCATCTGATCCTATCCTAACTACACCTATCCTTAATCCCACCATGCATACACACGTAATGTATGTATGTATGCGGGGAATCCATGATTGTGGCTGAAGGAGCTTGGAAAGCTCGAGCGGTCCGCCCTCCCCCTTGGGGAGGGAATGAAATACGTGGCCTTTTCCTTTTTTCGTCGACTTTCGATATAACTGGAATGCCGCCATTTGGAAGATATTATAACCGAATGGCCTGCATTGACATTAGTGAACAGATTTTTTGGATTTTTAAACTACTACTTTTTGGTAAAGCAAAGTTTCAGTTCGTCGTGGACCATCCTGTAAAAGGAGAGTGAATCTGTTTACCATAGAATTCTGTCACATTCAATTGTCGTTTCATTCCGAAATAACAAATTAACCTTCTCTGTAATTGTTTTGATTTGGGCTAAAATCTCTATTAAAAATTTTAAATTAATCTCACTTACTATTTCTTTGCTGTATTTACGACTACTTTTGATGTAGGCAACCCATATTACTTTCTCGTAATCGTAATGTGTGTTGCATAGTTAAGGGGTAAAAATAAAATTGTGTGAACAGAGATTCTTGTAACATAAGTAAATTTAAATAGCGTACAAACCCAATTAGACTCAGAAATATTGGAATAATCAAATAATTTAGATACCTCAATCAACAATGTATTGTAAATAACTGAATAGCCGTAATTATGCATGCAGTACATCGTTAATTACCCTTTAGTTAGATTAACTGTCACGGTAATGTTATGTTTGCACAGTAGTAAGCACATGTCTATAATACTAAAATGGATACGACCTTTACTTAATAAATTACCACCACATTCTTTTTAAAGAGAATAATAAAAATGTTTTTATGTCATTCATATATAGTAATGTATATCATAAGGAGCAATAACTTTTATATTGTTTTAACGTACCTATTTCCAACTTGGCCTTACCTGTTGTGCCGATTAATTTACAGTATATATTTTTTTTGGATAAGATAAAGATCATTTCGTGTTTCTAAGTCGAAAGCTATTTTTAAACTTCTTAATGCCCTATTTAATTGCATAATAAAGATAAATTTGAATTATGTTATATATCGAGTTTAAAGTACCTTTAAGTTGAACAACTAAATTGATAGCTCATGTGCTTGAATAAATTGACGTAATTGTCATTATAATAATGTACCTACTTGCTTGAAACAATCAAATAAGTTAGCATTAAATACACAATATAAATTCAATTTCGTGTGTGTGAGTAATGTAGTCTTTTACTATTCTAGGTCATGTAAAACTACATGAAACTCATGTTTCTTGTTTACTAAACATTTACAAGTAGTTAAGAAACTGTTTGACAAAAGTTATATTCTGTAAGCTTTCGTTAAATTCCATAATTAATAACACTAATGTTTCAAATCAAATTGAAATAAATAAATCTAACTTCAAACCAAATTATATATATATATATATATATATATATATATATATATATATATATATATATATATATATATATATATAGAAATTGGTTTAGTGAACAAACAGAAGTTCAATTTAATAATCATTAATTCTATTTTTATTTAAAATTAACTTTTAAAGTACATACAGTAAAAGAATAACTCGAGTGGGACTTGAACCCACGACCTCCACTTTGCTAGAGTGGGGCTCTTCCATCTGAGCTATCGAGGAGGCAAGTCACAATCGATTCAAACTTGAACTGTATGTACTTCTCTAGTTACGATGTATTATAATTATTATATACAGAATGAAGGATCACAGTCAACTTTTTGTGAAGTTAATTTTAAATAAAAATACAATTAATGATTATTAAATTGAACTTCTGTTTGTTCACTAAACCAATTTCTATTATTATTACTATTGCATACAGCAAATAAAAATTAACAATCAGTCACGTGTTGTCATGTGAGAAACCTTAGCGAATTGCGGGCTCACATGACTTTCACAAAAAGTTGACTGTGATCCTTCATTCTGTATATAATAATTATAATACATCGTAACTAGAGAAGTACATACAGTTCAAGTTTGAATCGATTGTGACTTGCCTCCTCGATAGCTCAGATGGAAGAGCCCCACTCTAGCAAAGTGGAGGTCGTGGGTTCAAGTCCCACTCGAGTTAATCTTTTACTGTATGTACTTTAAAAGTTAATTTTAAATAAAAATAAAATAATATATATATATATATATATATATATATATATATATATATATATATATATAATATATATATATATATATATATATATATATATATATATATATATATATATATATATATATATATATATATATATATATATATATATATATATATATATATATATATATATATATATATATATATATATATATATATATATATATATATATATATATATATATATATATATAAGATAGATATCAAAAAGTTCTCAAGAAAAAAGGGTACAGAAAGTAACAGTGCATTATTTAAAATTATTTTGAACTATGCAAGATGTTCCAAAATTCAAAATTCAGATACGAATCTAACTTATGTTTTTTTAAATGGGAACCCCTGTACATTATTTCAAATTCAGAAAGCCCACATTTTTTCGATTTTTTTAATGTCGAGATTGAATACATTATACAGGGTATTTGGAAAGATATGGATTGTTTTGTGTTGAAATTATACTCATTTCAATGCCCTGTAGAACAATACACTCTGTATAAATGAATTATCTGTTGGCCAGTTGTTATTCAGAATATTGTCTAGTATTGTTACCCACCATTATTCATTTAGCTACTTGGGGTTTGTATACAGGGTGGCTCAAAACTGGGATTCTTCCTTAACTCAAATGGAACACCCTGTATTTTTTATCACTATCAAAGTCCTCTGGTACTCCTCTTTAATTTTTGTCAGAGGTTCCCTGCATCTAACGTGAGTAGTTATCGAGATATTTCCAGATATTTGATGAATTTGACACAGAATCTAGGATTATGATGTTTGTTATTTAGATACAGGGAACCTCTGACAAAAATTAAAGAGGAGTACCAGAGGACTTTGATAGTGATAAAAAATACAGGGTGTTCCATTTGAGTTAAGGAAGGAAATGATATCCGAGTTTTGAACCACCCTGTATACAAACCCTAAGTAGTTAAATGAATAATGGTGGGTAACAATTCTAGACAATATTCTGAATGACAATTGGCCAACAAATAATTCATTTATACAGAGTGTATTGTTCTACAGGGCATTGAAATGAGTACAATTTCAACACAAAACAATCCATATCTTTCCAAATACCCTGTATAATGTATTCAACCCCAACATTAAAAAAATCGAAAAAATGTGGGCTTTCTGAATTTAAAATAATATACAGGGGTTCCCACTTAAAAAAAACATAAGTTAGATTCATATCTGAATTTTGGAACATCCTGTATAGTTAAAAATAATTTTAAATAATGCACTGTTACTTCCTCTACCCTTTTTGTTTGACAACTTTTTTGATATCTATGAAAGCAAAGGAATCAGATGCTTTATTGACTTTACACTATTATTGTATTTTCGTTATTATGTAATTTCTGTTAGCTAGAATAATTATTAACTAGTGGATGTATGTAATTCCATAAATATGTCAGAATATTGTAACTAGGAAATGCTGACTTTGTAGGTTTATGAGAGCCGCTACCGGTCAAAGAAAGCATTGCGGTTGACTACGCCTAATTTTGGAATATATTTAGACATAAAAGAGGATGATGAACAGTCAATCGTGCGATTTTCCGGCGCTCGGATATATTGTCGCTCTCTCATTTGTTTTGTACTCGAATATATCGTGTAGCATTCGCATTTTATGTTTAGTTTTTTTTTTACCTTTAATTGTAAAATTTCTAACATCTGAAGTGGGATAAATCCACCGTCTGTTGGTGAATTGTGATAGTGCGCGTGAGTGAAAAAAATATTTAACATGGAAGGGAAGTCGGATCGTGAGGATACTACTCAAACGTTGTTAATGGAGTTGGTGAAAACTCTGCAGTCGCAAAAATCTGCAACACATGCTGAAGTACCATATTTTCGACCAGACGTAAACGAATCCAGCAAAAGGGTGAGTCACGTTGAAGAAATAAAGCTTGAGTTAGCACGGCCTGATGTGGAAACGTTAGCTAGACTGCGTCGATTTCTTTTGAACGGTGCCAAAAGATGATATGAATGTTGGAATTCCGACCGAAGGGATTGGGTTACATTTCGACAAGATTTTATTGAGGCTTTTTCTACAAAAAGGAACTTAGGTTGCTTATTATCGGAAGCGGCAGCTTTTAACAGTTCCTCCTTAACACTTACGAAACGTATGTTCATGAGAAATTAGCCTTGTTAAGAAATCTCCGTCTCTCATATTGTGCATAGTGGAGACCTCAGCCGCCACTTGGCTCTACCACTACCGGTACAGAGACAATTAAGCATATCGTGCACAGTGGGCACCGCAGCAACCACTTGGTTCTACCACTACCGGGACAGAGACCATCAAGCATATCGTGCATAGTGGGGACCGCAGCCACCACTTGGCTCTACCACTACCGGAACAGAGACAATCAATCATCAGAAAGCACCTTACCTACTTAACATAATCGTTCTCCTCCAGAAACTCTAGAATTTCTTTCATGTTGCGCGTGAGATCACTGTAAGGGCCATGATCTTAGCTGTTCATTGGCTGCTTTTGGCTTCTCCACAGCTTTTATGGTACGGTGCAGTGGCCCTGTTCTTGTTTTCTTAATCGCACGCATTACACCATGTTTGATATAACATTTGATGAAGTTTCTCATACATGAAAACTAAAAGTCCTCAAAATTAGAGGCATACGTATTTTCGGCGCCAATATGACATTGCTCGTCCTGAAATATACGAAGCAGTCCTAACCGACTTTGTCTTGAGACATACCACTGCAGGTTCACAGTATCGTCTTCTTTAGGGTACTTTTGGTACAGCATTCCGTCTCTTTCAGTATATTAATTAGAATCGACGTCACCCTCGCAGTCACGGTGTGCTGCTCTCCGAACTGTTCCAACAGGGTTCCTACTTAAGTAATCTACATGGGGTAGGTTACTTCCTTTTCGATACGATATTTCAAAATCAAAATTCTGCATGTACATCCACCATCGAGCCACACGAGGTATCAAATCCTTCTTGTTAGCTGTAGCCTTGATGGCGTTGCAATCCGTAACTAATTTGAACTTAAGACCCAACAAATAAGTGCAAAAGTGTTTTAATGCCTGTATAATTGCCAGCGTTTCAAGCTCATATGAGTGATACTTACTTTCAATTCCGGTCGTTCTTTTACTACAATACGATACTACCTTCGGTTGCGTTCCATGTAGTTGGATTAAAATAGCTCCATACCCAATGCTACTTGCGTCGGTATGTAATTCGGTCGGTAGTTCTGGATTTTTTACCGTAAGAAAGGGTTTAAATGTCAAATGACATATTACGTACAGTCTTGCCTTTTCTTGCTCCACGCCCCACGCAAACGAAACATCCTGCTTTGTTAGTCTCGTTATATATGCGGTTCTGCAGGCAAACTCGGTTCCAAACTTTCGGAAGTATCCAGCTAGTCCCATGAATTGCTTAACTTATTTAACGGATGTAGGTATAGGCGAGTTGACCAAGGCTTCAACTTTAGCTTTACCAGGCCTTATACCGTCACTAACTATTTCTCTTCCTAAATACTTCACAGGAGGTTGCAGAAAACGGCACTTTTGAATGTTAAGCGAAAATCCATTCAAATCTAACGCTGCTAACACTTGTCTAGTGCATGCTAAGCCCTCTTCGGGAGTCAAACTAGGAATCAAGACATCGTCCAAATACGCTAATGCCACGGTATCTTTCAACTGATCCAGTGCAAGATTGATGGCTCTCTGGAATACATCGGGTGAATTGGCTAGGCCAAAAGGCATCCTCAGGTACTCAAAATGTCCGTCGGGCGTCACGAAAGCAGTTTTGCACATGGAATCCTCGTGGATGGGTATCTGATGAAATCCAGACGCCATATCCAAGGATTTGAAAAACCTTGCCTTCCCTAGTCGGTCTAATTGAATTTTTAAACTAGCATTCCTGACTGTTCGCGCTTTATTTCCGCTGGTTATCATCCCTGTGAATTCACGAAGTACCTTTTGGAGCGCATCGCAATGTTCGAAAGGTACATCGATGTCATATGGATTGAAGGAAACACCGTCGGAAATTCTGTTTATTCCGAAAACTCTCTGCGCCGAATTACGTACGAGCCTTGGTGATTAGTAATTACAAACAATGTTGGATCCGTAAAAATATCCCCGCCAATAATAACGTCATAGTCAATACACTCATCCGGAACAAAAAAAATTGGTTACGTTAACGTCAACGTTTGAAATTGTGCACGTACGAAATTTCCTAGTGGCGTTAATCGTTTCATTAGAGAGCCCTTTCAGTGTAATTTGACAAGTTGTCACCTTACTTTCAAATAGCCACAAGAACTTCTCTGATATTAGAGAAAGATCTGTGCCTATATTCATTAAAGCCAAAAATCGATGTCCTTCAATAAAAATAAAATACTTATCTTTTTTGGGGTTTTTAAATTATACAATCTAAACGTTTCGATAACACTTACAGTGTTAGATTGTATAATTTAAATACACCATTAAAAACCCCAAAAAAGATAAATATTTTATTATGAGTGATAATGGTGAAAGTTTACATTTTCATACTTCAATAAAAATGTCTGTAGTGTCGGTAGGCGTCTCCGTTAGGCAGAGATCGACACGTCTGCGACTTTCAATAGCTACCTTTGTGAAGCAATTTGACACGTCATGACCGCACTTAGCACAAAAGGCGCAAGAGTCACTGTGAGAGCTCGATAAATCAGGTTGTTTACACGAACCAGTCACTTTCGAACGACAGCTTGCCTGAATGTGCCTAGTCTTACCGCACTGAAAGCATTTCTTTCGCGAAACTACTACATCGCCTAAATTTCCACCATCACCAAAGGAATATTTCCTTTTAGTGAAGGGAGCGTTGTTTCCAAACTTTGGACCTCTAGATCCTTTCGTGGCGGTTTTAGAAAATTTGAAAGGAAAAGTAATTAATTGACCGGCCAAGAATATTTGCGATTTCTGTCAGAAGAACTACACATGCTACTAGAGAATGTGGATCTTAGAACTAGAATGGGTATGTGGTACCAGCATGATGGTGCCCCGCCCCACTATACTAGAAATGGTCGAGAATTTTTGAATAATAAATGGATTTGTTTCTCTGGGGATATGTAACGAATAAAGTATTGCGCGACAAGCCAACTACTTCCGACAATATGAAACAACGCATACGAGATTTTTTTCAAAACACCCCATACTCTGTCTCGCGTCAGACAGAATTTTGCCAGACGACCTCAAGTGTGCATCGAACAAAATGGAAAGGTTTATGATTATTACTATAAGTTTATTTTTTTGTAACTAGTGTTGTTTGTTAATTTGTTCTTAGATTTATTTATTCAGCTGGGTTGTATTGTAATTCTCAGTTCATCGAAAATAAAGGCTTAACCAACCAGTCATTTAGAGGTATACTATGGGGGTATTTTTGGAAAGCCCATGAGAAATTCTATCGACTATTCCAATAAAACATAGGGTGTTCTATTTGAAAAAAAAGATAAATGACATTTTGTGTTTGCGACTCACCCTGTACAACAATCAAATTTTCTTTATATTTACAGCATCTGACAAAAACTAGAAGACTTGTGCTAATTTTTAGTTAGGTCTAATTTACAAAATGTAATTTGGTCAATTCACAAGAAATTCTCAACGATGACCTGTTTTTCATAGAAACTGGGTCATAAATCACTTCAGGTTTATAATAAACCCATAGTATGTGATTGAAAGTTTTGTGTACAAACTCGATTAGTTGATAGACTATGGCATCCTTACCAGATAGCAACACACAGCATTTAATTTCAGATGAGTCTTCTTTGTTGCACAATATAGTCTTGAATTTCAGCAGTCCATTCTCTTCCAGTTACTAGATTCTTACATGCACCCTGCTGAGGGTTTCCTAGTTGAACTAATAGCAATATCTTCGTTTCTTCCGCCTCGAGCTCCTCCTTTGTCAGGGAGGAGGATCTATATCTTAAACTAGCTCGTTTCCTCACATTTTCTATAAATCTGACGACCCAAGCAAATTCTTTTAGATCCTTCACATAACTTGAAAATTTGGGCTTCATAGTAGAAACAAAAACGTTAACAATAGTGGTTTTCTTCTTTTCTTGTTTGACAAGATCCTCTTTCACCTTTTCCACTGAATTGGGCCACAAATTTGAACCATTATAGAGCCGCTGCGAACCTTCCCATATCTGGATCTCAACAGCTGTGGGATAGTGCACCCCCTCGAAGGAAGGTCCGTGGGATTTAAAATTCCTCCAACAACTCTTAAGAACCAATTTGTTTATTTCTTCAACTCGGTTGTGGATAAAGGTTCCCCAGCGTTCGTGCCTTTTGAGGCACGGTAAAACGGTTGTTGAGTCCGTCCAACAAAATAATGTTACCTCCCAGTATTCCAGAGCAGAGACTACCTCTTTCACGAATCTTGCTCCTACAACACAACCAACTAAACCTAATCTAGGGATGGTTGCCATCTTGGCTTGCGATAAGGGAGTCAATCTCGACGTAGCTGAAAGCAGATGAACTTCTACTCTGTCGTTCAATTCTGTGTTAAGTAGGACTGTGTCTGCATTAGCATGTTGAATTGCATCTGTGAATACATGGATTTAGTGATTAAGCTCTTCTTTTCCATAGGCATATCTCGGGATACTCGGAAGCTTCAACTCTGAGATTTGACTAATCCAGGTTATAGCAGCAACTTGGTATTTCCTCGGCAGCATCATGTCTCAACTAGCTTTAGTTGGCCAAACACTCTGCAAAATCAGCTTTAACTGCTGGACAAGTAAATCCTATAGAATCGAACAGATGATCGATGGCTGGAAGAATTTCTCTTTTAGTTATATTAATGTTATCAATGCCGACGTTCTTAGGGACATAACAATAAATTTTATCTTCTTTCCTATGCCAATACAAACCTAATACTAACGAGGTGGCCTTCTCGCCGTCCTGATCTAAATTGGTTTCCCATTGTTTCAGGTCCGTGCTTGCAACAGATGTAAGTCCTGTGGCCTCACACTAAAAATTTACAAAAGCTCTAGCTAAATCGACCCAGGTAACACAGTTATCGACATAGAACGACCGATCCAGAACTTCAGCTACTTCTTGTTTCTTGTCAGGTACTTTTGTTAAATGATGCATCCACATGACTACTAAAACAAATGGACCACAAGTTATTCCGAAAACAATTTGTCATATTCTGTATATCTGTAGTATTCTCTGGCTATTTACTGGGGACCACCTCAGGAGCTTTTGAAACTTCTTGGCCTTCTCGTGCACTTCAACCTTCCAGGCATTGATTCAATGAAGGTGCATTAGCGAAAGCGTCGAAGACAGGTCTTCTAGGTGTAGTGGTCTTGGTTAGTTTGTAGACCGGGCAGTGGGGTAGGAAACGTCCCTCTTCTCCTTCATTACAGGTTTCGATAATAGCTTCCCTTAAGCAATCTTAAAAGACTGTTGTAATTATCAAACTCTCCTTGTTTCCTCAATTAGCGGGTACACGCCTTTAATCTTTTCATACAGACAGCTTTGTTAGGAAACTCGATTGACCCCTCCCGACCCTTCTGCTTACCTGACTCATGAACTTTCCTTGAACTTGGATGTCATGCTCTTCTCGACTGAACTTTTCTACGGGATCCTTGATACCCTGTGTCTCCAGGCTCCACAAGTCCTTCAATGATTCCTCAGCGTTGATGTGCAAGGAGATGGAAGTTGCAGGGATGGAATCTGGTGGCTGACAGGTCTCTCCACTCAAATTTCATTCAAGAACAGACTCAACTGCCACGATCCCATAGTTCAGTTTCACCATCTTACCAGTCATAAGCGATCCCCACAGAGTACTTCCTATTAAAATCTCTATATCTGAGTGAGCAGTCTCAGGCACATAATTTATGAATATTCTGCCTTCTTTTAGTTCCTTCATCCACAGCCCACACGGCACTTTGGGACATAAACCACAAAAAACATCTTCTTCACTAACTATACCACCTGCGAGTTTATGGTTTCAGCAGTTCACTCTTCTGATATAAGTTTTACCTCCTCCAAACAGGGTGGTTCTCAGCCCAAACTCGTCAATAATAGGACATCCCAGAAGATTAGCCATCGAGGTCTTGATGTAGGATTCACTACTACCTTCGTCGAAAAGTAGCCTCGCGTTGACCTGTCCATTCTTTCTCGTGACATCCACAAGAACAGTTTTAATTAAAACTATCCCTTCCTTGGCGGAGTTACAATCAAAATTTCCCACGGCAGTACTCCGAGTATCTGTATCGACCTCTGCTGGTTCTGAAGTACTACTGTAGCTTGCCTTATCCAATTCACACATTATGGCATAGTGATTTTTACTGCAAGTACAACATTTTACCGTAGCAAGACACCTTTTATACGGATGATCAGACTTTAAACATTTAAAACAGACTTTTACTTCAGTAATCTTCTGATTGCGTTTCTTCGGCGTCAGGTCCACAAGCTGCACACAGTTCTGACTCGAGTGTTTGGCTTTCACACAGAAGATACGGAAGGAGGGGTTTTAGAATGGAGGCTCTGCGTGGTGGGAAGTCTTTTACCACTCAATCTGCACCGAGCCTTGTTGACTTGGACGACACCGAGAGGTTTTCTCTTTACCTCACCTCCAGGCCCCTTAACTACTACTATCCTCTTCTCACTCTTCATCTCCCTTCGTCGTAAAGAAAGTAGTGCTCTTCTGCACTGATCTTGGTGTCATCCAAATATCCAGCCTCTAGTTTTCTTTGCCACATTCTGAGCAAGCCTTGGGGCATCCGAACCTCTATCAAAGAAACCAAGAAAGTGCTTATATTCAAGGTGACATCTAAGGATTCCAGCAACCTTGACTAAGTTACCAAGACATCATACAACACAGACAGGTTATTGACACGCGTGCTAGTAGACAGTAGTTATCTAACGTACAGTTCTCCTAGTATACATTCGTCACCATACCTGTCTTTTAAAGCTTCAATGGCATTCAAATAATTTTTGTCAGTCTGAGGAATACTAGAAACTGATCTATGGGCTCTAGACCATGGAACCATTGCTTGCAGTAAATAGTGGAACTTATTATTATTATACTCTCCTTAACAGGCATACTGCGCCCAATTACTTAGGAGGAGAACAAGCGGTATCAAGTTTACAATAAAGAGAAATTATTATTTACTACGTAGAATCTAAGATTAAATGCTTACCATCATTCAGAAAAGATTGGTTTAAGATATATTATGAATGGGTAGATTACGAGTTACTAGAGCCCATTTGATCTGCTTAATAGCGGAGTTAAAATATTCAGATTAGTTTCGATTGAAGAGTAATCCGAGATCATTCTGTACAAAGGGGAATATAAAAGGACGTTAGTTCGAGTGGCAGATAGGTAGAATACATTACTTGAACGAGAATTAAATCTTGGAACTCTACGTAACTCTATCATAGTTATGTAATTCCACGTTATTATGAATTCTACTAAATTGAGCCCACCAAGTAAGCCATTAACTGAGCTCACCTCTATATCTTTCAGCTCACTCTCGGACAATCGACATCTTCTATTTGTGCTACTACTAGCAATTGATATACTGCTTCTAGGAGGAGGACTTACATTATTGTCACCTCTCACATCAGTACCATGACTGTTATCTAAACATGTATTAGCTCTTACCTTCACTAATCTGGTCATGTCCTCACAGTTTTCTACGAGGTAACAACACCAGTATTACAGATGCCAAATAAAACTACATTTAATTTGGCAGTACATGTCGTTTTGATCAATGAGTACTTTTATTTCTAATAGAATCCAGTCCCACTGATCATATGTTTGGACTACACAGTGTGTCCCAAAAGTTTGGAAGCGCTCAACTATCGCAGCTATTTGTAAAGTGACATAGATGAAAATTGGGGAGTTTACATTAGCAGTCATGCTCTATCCAACAAACATATTTTCAGTGATGCAGTGTTGCCGCTTCTACTAAAAATTAAAAACAACTTTGATCATTCAAACGGAACACTACGTAAATTATTCAATTTTTTAATGCCCGGAATAAATCTAAATACATCTTATGTATGAAGTCCTATACCTATCCTCAACCATTTACGAAATAATTGACAGACCATTTCGGCACTTTGGCAGACTGTAAAATTTAAACCCAAAGAGAAAAAAAACGGTTTGCACATTCCATGTCTTAGTTTTTCATAAGCTATTGATTGACAAATACAAAAACATCTAATCCTCTAACAAGGAATTTATTGAAAAATTGTTTAAAAAAATTACGAAACTATGTACTATGTACTAAATTAAATGTTCCAAATGTTTTCCTTGCACTACTTCTTGACAAAAGGCTAGGTGGTAGTAAAATTATTCGATAACCTTGTGAACCATATCTTTAGTAATAAGATCAGACTCAATTTGTATGCGTTGTCTTAAATCGTCTAGGTTCTCCGGTTTTGTAGCGTATACTTTATTTTTTGGATGCCTCCAGAAAAAGTAGTCTAATGGCGAGAGGTCGGAAGACCTCGCTGGCCACTCTATAGAAAACCCTCTGCCTATGCATCTGTTAGAAAAGTTGTATTCCAATATTCCTGCACTATACGAGCATAGTGGGGAGGAGCTCCATCCTGCTGAAACCGATTTTGCTAGTATGGGCCAGAGAAACGTTGAATTTCAGTTACGACTAGATTTTGAAGCATACCCAAATATATCTCAGTTGTTAAATTCTCTTCTATGAAAAATGGCCCTATAGTGCTAATTCCATACAACCCTGTCCAAACATTTATTTTCTTAGGGTGCTGGGAATGCGCTTCTTTCATCCAATGTGGATTTTGATCTGACCAGTACCTATAATTATGACGATTCACATTCCCATTTAGCATAAATGTTGCTCCATCAGAAAAAATAATTTTATTAAAGAAATCATTATTCTCGTCCCACTTGACCATCATTGTGTCACAAAATTCGTTTCTTCTACCGAAATCATCATAAATTTTACAGCCTATCAAAGTGTCTCGACATGGTCTGTCAATTTCGTAAACGGTTGAAGATAGGTATAGGACTTCATGCATAAGATGTATTTCAGTTTATTCCGAGCATTAAAAATTAAATAATATATATGGTGTACCGTTTCAAGTATCAAAGTTGCTTTTAATTTTTAGTAGCAGCGGCAACACTGCATCACTTTATCATCGTCACTTAGGTAATTGAGAGTTTCCAAACTCTTGGGCCACACTGTATAATTAAAATCTTTAAGCTTATATTTTGTCCCGTGAATTGAATTGAGTTATATTATTTACTACACTTGCTTAACTCTTTCTCATTAGTACAAATACAATTGTACAATTGGTTTTAAATACTTATTTTAAAGAAAAAAACCACTAGCAATAGATAATATAAAATTATACGTTCACATACCAATAGATTCTGGTTACTAAAGTTGATGTTATGAGAGAATTTCGAATTTCTAATTAGCGCTTTTATTCAAGCACTACTGTCGAACATGCAACTTTGTCATTTTTATACTGTACGTTAAAACGTATGTTCTATTTAAGTACATGCGTTAGAAGAAGATGCAAATGCGCATGAGCATGTCTTTACATAAATGCCAAATATCGACTTAAAATCATTTACACAGCGGTACTTCAATTTTTTGTACTTGTATCGTTTGTAAAATGTTACAAACTTAACTAAAACAACTTGAAGAATTCTCATTCATTAAAAATATGCATAAATAAATTTATTATGACGATATAAACAATTAAGTTCCTAAAAGTACCAGACACAATTAAAAAACAATTTCTGATGAGCCCGAATACCTACATAAAATATTAATATACAATTTATATAAAATCGTTTTACTATCAAATTGCTGCGGTTTATTCCTTAATCCGGGAGCTTCAACAATCAACTTAAATATTAAATTATGATATATTTTACAAATTGACAATTATTTTTGTACCTTTTAAGTATAATTGTACACAAAAAAAAGAATTCCAGTTAAGACTTTAAATCCAAAACAATATACTATACAGTACCTGTGTTCTACATAGGAATAGTTCAGTTTAGGTAGAATGTACCCAACTGTTTTCCCACCTGCAGTGGCATATTTACACATTTGCGGCCAGTAGGCTATTCAAATTTTGCCGCCCCTACCGACCTCTACAATTCGATACCCTAGTTCACAATTACATTGATAACAATCTTGTTTATCAATGAAATTGTAACTTCATGATTTGTGCACTATTGTCCTAATTACGCTACCACGCGGCGTATGCCTACAACAGCACGACCCCGCTTCGGACCCCCCGCGGCGCGCGTGCAGTAAGATATAAGAAAAAGAAAACGTACAAAGTGGAAATGAAATGAAATGGAATAATTTTAATTATAATAATGTTTGGTACTGAACGAATAAGTTCAAAAATAATTATAATTATCATTTTTTTAGGATAACTATACAACCTCTTTTTTATACGTTCATAACGAAAACAGACAACATTGTAAAAACAAAAACAATAATCTTTGTCAGAATGACGTTTAAAAGTTCATGCCAGGTAGAGATTAATAGACATAAATAGATTAGATAATTAACGTAAAAAAAAATTCTAAAGCCGTTCGCTTCTATAAAATATCAATAATACAATTAACCATTTTCATTCATATTTAATTAATTTTTAGATTTACCTTGCATTATATTAAAAAAAATTATAAAGGTTGTGTAAAATTAATCGTTGTTCAGATATTGAAAAAATAAATTCTGCCTTAGAAATTTTTGCCGCTAAAGTACGCGTTGTATCAACAAATTTCATGGAATATAATTAATCGATATGTTTGATAAAAACCAAAAACTGCCCCTAATAAACGCTCCCCGCTCCGCATCTGGATTTCTCTCAACAATTAATCAGCTCCAGAACTGGGGCTTAAATACAAAATAGCAAGTACATACGTATTACGATTCTGAAGTTTATACTAACATACATCCACACACACTGACACATCCAGACATCATGGCCGATATTGGCGAAACTTGGCCAAATGTTGTAAAATGAGCTAGTGAAAAAATAATCGATTGCATAACCTTCTTTACCTACATATGTATATGCAGGTTGGAAGGTAAAAATTTTAGCCCCAGATTTTCCGTCCCTAAAATCTGCCGCCCTAGGCTCCAGCTTAATCAATTTTGGTAGTTAGAACCATTAAAATGTCAGTTCCGTAGACACTAAGATTTGTTTTAATTTTATTTTAAATGTTCTTAATTAAAAGCGTTGGGAACATAGCGGCAGAAAATTAATACACTTAGTAATATTATAAGAGAAGGATCGTTTAAATATTTCAAATTTATGTTGCGGAATAGTTACCAAGTTCTTCCTTCTAACGTTAATATTGTGTTCTAAATCGAATCTTGTTATACATATATGGAGGCTTATTATTGAGTAATACATTATGGTATGCGTAAGCTGAATGAAAACTACGCTGTGTGGCCATTGACATCCAACCCGTTTTGGAAATATACTGAGAAATATGATGGCGTTCACGAATACTGCAAATAAAAAGGCAGGAATTTTGAACTAATTGTATCCTTTTGTTATCAATAGAGTCTATACATTTGTGATAAACAACATCGCAGTAATTAAAATGCGATAAGACTAATGAGTCACATAAAAGCTTTTTAATCTGAGAATTCAATATACAGGGTGTCCGCGGAGTGCGACAATGGAGGATATCTCGTTACACAATAGGGATAGAAAAAAAGTTTAAATATAAAAGTTTTTCAGTAATCATATCCGCATTTATAGAAAATATTTTCGATTATACAGGGTGTCTCATATGAACTGGAGAGCATGCAACTTCATTTTTTTAAAGAGGACACCCTGTATTTTATTACATTTTATGATTTTTCTATAAATTCTGAATCGGTTTTACTAAGGTCTATTACCATCTAAAATTAATAGTTTTTGAGGTATTTAATGTTTTTTAAAAAAATCACTATTTTCACGTATCATTGACAAAGGACATACTTTTTTTATTTGATATCCTTAAAGGAAAATATTTTACTAGTACATAGACACACTTAATTTGTGTTCCTATAAACATTTGAAAATATTATACAAGGTGTTGTCAAAACTATTCACAAAATCATAATCTTCAAAACACAAAATTCAAAATTTTTTTAAATGGAATGACATGTTTTTTACGGAAAAATGTTAATTCAGTAATAAGCAAACTTTTTTACAAAACATGTCCTATACCTATCTTTCATAGTTATTGAGTTATTTTAGTTATCAAAATCTATTTTTTAAAATGCACACCTCAATTTCAAAAATTTGTATTAGTTGGCCATGGTTGGCATGGAAATACTAATAAACAAATGTTTGTTTGTTACTGACAGTTTAAAAATTCAATTTAAACAATATTGAAAAATTTTATTGGCGTAAAATTTCGTTAACTCTATCTAATAATACTAATAACAAGTAAACAAAAGATGCAATAAACAATTTAAGTGAGGTATTTTTAAAACAATATAACTAAAAATCATAAAATAACTAAAAATATTGTTCTATGTGTCTGCCCTGATGTTCCTCACACAAACGAATTCTTTCAACAAAAGAATTGCTTACTTTTTGAAGCCTTGAAAAACATTTCTTGTTCTTTGTTTCATGTTTTACTTTGTTGTGGGAGGTATTTGGTAAACTTGATTTTTTACAAATCCCGCAAAAAAAATCAATCCTCTCCTGCCAATCCATTTATTTGGAAATTGCAAATTTAGATGATTACGCACAATACCACTACTATGGGCGCTACATACAGTTGAATCCACAGTTGCAGTAAAACTTGAAGCGGTAAATTATCAAGGTAATCTTGTAAATCGTTTTCCAAAAAATTAAAAAGGTTTCACCATTAACTGTTTGATCAAAAAAATAGGGTCCCAACATTTTTGTTCCAATAATACCGGCCCATACGTTAAGTGTCCATCTATGTTGATGGTCTAATGGCATCACATATCTTGGATTTGTATCACCATAATAATGGAAATTATGACGATTTACAAATCCATCTTTGTGGAAGGTAGCTTCGTCAGTAAACAATATGTAATCAAAGAAGTCCTGTTTTTCTTCTATTTTATTTAATGCCCAAAGGCAGAAATTTCTCCTATTTATAAAATCCTAATCCGTTAATTCTTGTACTACTTGGATGTGGTATGGATGAAACTTTTGCTTGCGAATTATTTTATTTGTCGTTGATTTTCCGATATCGTTGTTCAGTGCGATTTGCCTGCCAGAAGCTTGCGGATTTTCCATGACGGCTTGCATGCCATGTAACTGAGTTTCCTCATTTGATCGTTCGCTATTTGATTCATAATTGATGTTTTCATTCCTTTCAAACCTCTCCTTGCGCCTTTCAAACGTGTTTTGGAAATTTTTGAGCTTAAATTCTACTTGCTAATAATCAATTTCCGTCGGACGCGCCAGTACAATAAATCATTTGTATCAATTCTTCTTTTGAAAAATTCATTTTAGTATTTAAATATTGCTTAAATTGAATTTTTAAACTGTCAGTGTCAAACAAACATTTGTTTATTAATGTTTCCATGACAACCATGGCCAACTAATATAAATTTTTGAAATTGAGGTGTGTATTTTAAAAAATCGGAACTGTGGTTACCTAGACTTTCTCGTATACTAACGCAATTATAGTAGAGTGAAATAAAAATAGGCGTCTGTTGAAACACTTTTAAATAACACAAATCGGTTAAGGTAAAATACCACTTCCGGTACACTAATTTTGTTCCAACATAATATTTCAGGGTGTCACCTAATATAACTTACCCGTGCCAAATTCGAAATAGATACTTTCATATTTTAGGGTAGTTTATTTGAAGTGTGACCCAAAATTATTAAGGTAAAGTGCCACTTCCGGTCACAGATTTTGTTGAAACGTTATATTTAGATGTGTCGCCTAATATAACTTACCTCTGCCAAATTTGAAACAGATACGTTGATATTTTGAAGTAGTTTATTTGAAGCGTGACACAAATGTGTTAAGGTAAAGTGCCACTTCCGGTCCTCGGATCTATCCCAAAATTTGATAGAGATCTACGATTTTGCTTTTTTTGGGCTCGGGGACCTCGAAAACGTCCAGAACCATCAAAATCTCGAGGTCGCTTTTTTCACGATTACAATACCTTCTCTATACTACGTATACGTGAAAGTAAGAATAGATGTTAAAAACTAAAATAACTCAATAACTATCAAAGATAGGTATAGGACATGTTTTATAAAAAAGTTAGCTTATTTCTTAATCAACATTTTTCCGTAAAAGAACATAAGTCATTCCATTTAAAAAAATTGAGATTTTGTGTTTTGAAGATTATGATTTTGTGAATAGTTCTGGCAACACCTTGTATAATATTTTCAAATTTTTATAGGAACACAAAGTAAGTGTGTCTATATACTAGTAACCTGCAAAATATTTTCCTTTAAGGATATCAAATAAAAAAAGTATCCCCTTTGTCGACGACACGTGAAAATCGCGATTTTTTTAAAAAACATTAAATACAGGGTGGCGCATTAGTGTGACAAAGTCCTATATCTCCTTTATTTAAAGAGATACAGAAAAAAATTAAATACAAAAGTTGTAAGATATATTCTGGTGCATATTCCAAAAATATTTTTAATTATACAGGGTAGATCATAAAAGCTTAGAAGTAATTTTAATTTTTTTTTAAATATATTATATTATATATATTATTACATATTTAGATTCTACTTACAATTTTAGACACATTTTATGTATAATGTCCTATACCTAAGTCTAACCGTTTTTGACAAATTTCAAATTTTTTGTCAAAAATGACGTTTGCATGCCAAAACATAGGTGGAAATTTTTTCGAAACGAAACCTTTATCAATTAGTTATGATTGGTTTCCTTGGAAATGGGGACCTACTCTAATGGGCTGTATTGATATTTTTGTAATACATTCATACCGGGTGATCAAAAATGGACAATAAAAAGTAGATTCAAAAAAACCTATAAAGTCATTTTTTTTAAATGGAAACTCCCTATTTTTTTAATTACATCTTATTTAGCATTACAATAAGGGTGACTTTGTATAAGAGTGTATATTCCAAATTCCAAATACTCAATTCGATTAATAACTTTTTTATTACCTATCAGTCATCCACGGAGTGTACGGCCTACTTTGAAACTGCGTTACTAAAGCTGCATGAATTTTAAATAAACTTAACAAACTATTGTTGAAAAATTCTAATTTATCATTTACTTCGGCAATGTCAAAAATGGTATACCATGGTATAGCTCCGGGATCTATTTTTATTAATTCTATTCAGATCTCTATACGTTAATTTAATGTTTACCAATACTTTTGTCGAGAAAGAATACTTCGTGAAAGTTGAAATTTTATATCGTAACTATGAAAGTATTTATGTATATTTTAAAATTACATTTCAGTTTTTGAATTTTGTGAAGTAAAGTTCGTCCTTTTTGTGTAAAATTGAAATTTAAAACGCATTTCGAAACCAAAAAAACGTTGGAATTTCAATTTTCTTAACTGGAATTTTTTTTTGTGTACAATTATAGTTAAAAATTACAAAAATAACTCAAAATAATAACTGTCAATGTGTAAAAAAATATCATAATTTAAAAATTATTATTAATTTTAATTAGTAATAATTTTTAATTACATGTTTACCTTTGAACTTATTCGTTCATAATAAAACTTATAATAAATCATAATTTAAAATGTAAGCGACCTGTTGAAGATTCCGAATTAAGGAATAAACCGTAAGCAATTAGATAGTAAAACGATATTATATAAATTGTATATTAATATTTTATGTAGGTATTCGGGCTCATCAGAAATTGTTTTTTAATTTTTTTGGTACTTTTAAGAACTTAATTGTTTATATCGTCATAATAAATTTATTTATGCATATTTTAAATAAATGAGAATTATACAATTTAATTTAGTTAAGTTTGTAACGTTTTAAAAACGATATAAGTAAAAAATGTATCGCTGTATAAATGATTTTGAATCGATATTTTCCATTTATGTAAAGACATGCCGATGCATCTTCTTCCCACTCATGTACACTGTGTCCCATTTTGGTTGAAATTGTAGGGTATCTCGTTTTGCAAGCAAAGATAGAAAAATGCGGTTTTCCACGACCCTGTTCTTGTTTTCCGTGAAACGAAAGATGCCACAAACAAAATTGTCATAGTCCTCTTAGTATTTGAGATACAGGGCGAAATTCAAAATTTGTAAATTTGAAGCACCCATCGTAACTGCTTTGCCTTGTAATTTATCGAAATGGTGAAAGGTGGGTTTTATACAGAATTTTCCGTAGAATTTAGTGGCGTGAATAGTTTTCCCCACAAAAAGTCAGTTTCCTCGCAATAAACCAAAGTCTTGTGTTTTAAACCGAACACCCTGTATATTTTTTTAATTATGTAACATAGGTTACTCTCAGCTTAAAAAAATATATATTATGTGGCACTTCTTTTGCATTAGGTATTAACCTCAAAAATGAGTATTACGTTAATTTAAGACATTGATGATATAGTTGGCCATGAAACCTATAAACTCAGTATAAACGTGTATTTTATTGAACGTCCAAGATATATTTGAGTATTCAAAAAAGGCTACTAGGTTCCTACTGCTTTATTATAATTATAAATATGTAAATACGCGATTATAATCAATCTAAGGACTTTTACGCAGAAATGCAAAAATAATAACAAAAAATTAATTTTTGAAACATATTCTAACATATTCTAACTACCAATTTTTTTTAATTAGGTAAAATGCATCTTACAGCTTCATATAAAGCTATTAATGGCAATAAAACTTATAAAGAATGCTTTATATCCAAATTTATAACTAGGCTGGGCATAGTCTCATTCCAAACGTAATTAGCCTGTCAAACGTGATTAAAATTATATTTGTGCAACAATAGTATTGTTTAAAAATTATTATTAATTTTATTAAATACATAAATAAAATGTTTACCTCGAGTAGGATTTGTACCTACGACCTGTACTTTGCTAGAGTACCGCGTTAACCATCTGGGCCATCGAGATTCAAGCCCCAATCGATGCAAACTTTGTCTTTATGTATGTAGAACTGATGTAAATTCTAAATAAAATGAGATTACAATCAAATTACCTATTTTAATGTAATGTGAGCCTGCAATATCGCAAGGATTCACACATACCAAAGCAACTTGACTAATATTAATTTATTATAAGTTTGCATCGATTGGGGCATGAATCTCGATGGCGCAGATGGTTAGCGCGATACTCTAGCAAAATACAGGTCGTACGTTCAAATCCAACTCGAGGTAAACTTTTTATTTATGTATTTAATAAAATTAATAATAATTTTTAATTACATATTTATTTACCTTTGAACTTATTCGTTCATAGCAAAAGTTATAACAAATTAATAGTATTGTTTGTTCATTGTAAAACTATGGTATACTGATTTGCTTTGGTTCGAGTAATGAAAACGCCGACGCAGCAATAAATTTGTATTTTAACAGGTAAATGTAGTTTCCTTAGTATCAATTTTTTATTATTAAGTAACTTTACATCTACGTAGATTTCCAGAACGGAGACAACCTGGTAAAATCACGTTTTATAGATTAAAAAGAAATTTATTTAATTATAGATCATTTTCTAAACACAGGTCAAAAAAATATAATAAGGAAAATCGAGAAAATGATGAGCTACCATTTTAGCCAGTATGGAGGTTAATCCTATAAGTTCTTTAAGAACTATAGAAAGTAATATTGGAGTTTCGAAAATAACAATTCACAGAATATTTCGCCACCATCAAAATAAACCATATAATTTTGGGCTTGTCCAACATCTACATACTGACGACGCTGAACGTAGGTTAATATTTTGCAATTGGTACTTAAATATGTTAAATAGAGTACCCAACATGGGAAGTAATGTTATATGGTCAGACGAGGCACATTTTAGGGATTCAAGTATTTTAAACAGACACAATATCAGATTCTGGTCTAAACAAAATCAACACCAAATATTCCCCCAAAGGCAGCAAGGACGATTTAGACTAAACGTTTCCTGCCTTATATTAGGATCAAAAATAAAATTTTGCATTTTCGAAGGAAACTTATCCGCTCCTAGACATTTGGACATTTTAGAAATGGCTATACCTGAATTATTAGATGACATTCCTTTAGCTCGCATGAACCAAATTCATTTCCAACAGGATGGAGCCCCATCTCACAGTGCGCAAATTATACGCCCGTTTTTGGAAAACAATTTTGGTAATAGATGGATTAGCACTAATGGGCTAATAAGATAGCCTCCTAGCGTTACTTACAAAATAAAATATATCAAACTCAATATGATTAACATTGAACGTTTGACAAATACAGTTAGAGAAGCTTTCAGACATTTACAAGATCACACTATTATTGTGCTTAATGCTATAGAACGAATTGGAAGAGTGTGTGAAATATGTATAAGACAGAATGATCATCAGTTCGAACATCATTTTTAGTAATTTATATAAGGCTTGTAAAGTTGTACGTATCATGTTTAGTTTTTCATTTTGTGTTTTGCATAAAACTTCGTAACCCTTAACCTTATTTTTTCATGGCCAACTATATCATCAAAATGTTAAATTAACGTAACACTCATTTTTGAGGTTAATAATGCAAAAGAAGTGCCACACAATATGTACGGGGTGGGTGTCTACTGCGTGGACGTAGGATTGCCCCTTAACTATTAGAGATATCAAAACCTATATTGGTGTGGTAATACACGATCATTGGACCTACATTCTAAAAGCATTTGGGTATATACAGGGTGATTGGCAAAAATATGCCAACCCAAACCTGTTTTTTTGTGGAACACCCTGTATATTTTGCATTTTTAGATTCACTGTTACATTTAGAATAAAAATATAGAAATTTGTATCTGTATCACTAACCGTTCTGCAGATATCCTCACTTCAGTAGCAAAATAGAGTTAACTTTGGAACCAGGATGCGAGCGTTGTAAATATGTTTATACCACCGACTATTAATAATAGTCTACTAAGAAACAAACTGGGAAATTTTTCGAAAACTATACAATTAACTTACGCGAAATGTAATTTTTCTCAATTTTTTGAAATGCAACACCCTGTATTCTTTTTCACATTGCGATTCCTCGTGAAAGATATTGACGCTTTTACGTAAAAATATTCTAAAATACAAATTTACTATGGCAATAGAATTCAACAAAACAAATCAGGTAGGCTAGCCGCTCGTAATAAAGAGGATCAATTGCATCTATTGTTTTGACGTTTGTATAATCATTAAAATATTGTTCTATTACTTTGTGTGTTTTTGGATTGTCGCTTTCTCAATTTTTGTATAAAATGAATTTTTTCCAAAGAAGAATTGGTCGACATGATCTTTATTTACGGCGAAGCTCAAAGAAATGCTATGCTGGCTATCTGTTTGAACTGTGAACGATACGCAGAGAAAAGACAGCCGCGGAAATAATCGTTTATGAATGTAGCTGGGAGAGTTATAAATTCTGGATGTGTGTGTTATCCCAAGCGCGCAAAAACAAGCCCAAATGAAGAGATTGAGTTTCAAGTTGTGGCATCTCGTATAGAAAATCCGCAAATTAGTACCAGAGAGCTAAGTGCACACCTAGACCTAAACAGAAATACAGTTCGCAGCGTTATAAAAAAAAACAAATTGCATCCTTATCATATCGAGCAACATCAAGCTTTAAGTGAAATAGATTTTCAAAGTCGTGAATCTCTCTGCCAATGGGTAACTACTAAAGTCAATGAAGAACCCAATTTTGTTAATAACGTTCTATTTACGGATGATGCAGCTTTTTACAATAATGGCAATATTAATACACATAACTATCATCACTATTCAGATACTAATCCACACATCTTAAAGTTGTTGATCACCATCATTGATGGTCAGTTAATGTGTGGGGTGGTATAATCAATTTTAATGTGGTTGGTCCTTTTTTCTTTGATGGGAGTCTTACTGGAGAAAGATATTTACAGTTTTTGGAAAATGATTTACCCGAGCTTTTGGATAGGATGTGGTTTCAACTGGGTGGCGCCCCTCCACACTATATAATCAACGTTAGGCAATACCCCAATAGAAATTATCAGATGAGGTGGATAGGACGAGGTGGTGTACAAAACTGGCCATCCCGCCTCTTGATTTCTTCCTTTGGGGCTACGTTAAAGAAAAAGTTTACCAACATCCTCCCACCACAAGCAAAGATATGAAAAATAGAATTAGAGCTGTGTTTCAATCCAGTTCGCCTCTATTGTTTGCTGCGAGTGAATCTTTCGTTTACCGAGCAAATTGCAAAGTGCTTAGCTAGGCGTGGTCAGCATTTTGAACATTTAATTTGAATTTATGGTTTTATTCGTTTATATTTACTTGTTCAACTTATTTTTAGGTGTAGAGAATTATTTTATTGTTTAGTTATTAATTCAGTTTTCCTATCAGTTAAAGAATTTATTTGCTATTCGTATTTTCTTATTTGCTCTGGATTTTGTTATATATGTTCTTCTGTATGTCGATATTTTCAAATAAATCGTCAATATCTGAAGAGGAGTTCGTCTTATGGCTATGAAACCTATTATCAATTAGTATCTACTTTTCACGGGTAATCGAAAGGTGAAAAAATATACAGCGTGTTGCATTTGAAAAAATTGAGAAAAATTACATTTCACGTAAGTTAATCATTCTGTATAGTTTTACATGTTTTCGAAAAATTGCCCAGTTTGTTTGTTGGTAGGTTATAATTAATAGTCGGTGGTATAAACAGATTTACGAAATCGTGGTGACAACGCTCGGATCGTGGTTTCAAAGTTAAGTCTATTTTGGTACTAAAGTGACGATGTCTGCAGGACGGTTAGTGATACAGATACAAATTCCTATATTTTTATTCCAAATGTAACAGTGGATCCAACAAATGCAAAAATATACAGGGTGTTCCATTATAAAAAACACAGGTTTGGGTTGGCATATTTGTGTCAATCACCCTGTATATACCTAAATATTTTAAGACTGGAAATTAAACAACTTTGTGCTGTAACGCCCAAGCCCACCTTCAGACGAAACATGCTATTTTTTTTATTTTCATGGACATCAAACAACTGCGATCAGCGGTCTGGCCCATCAGTTAAAAAATCTATTATTAAATCAGTTATCCAACCTACAAATTGGATATTAAGCGAAATAAATTAATACAATTTTTTAGGATAATTATGCAACCTCATTTGTAATACATTCATATTGAAAATAGGCAACGCCGTAAAAATAATGATAATGATTAATGTCAGAAAGGCATTTAAACCTTTATGTTAGACAGAAATCCATAATCCTAAAAATGATTACCGCCTTTTTTAAAAATGAATATTGTTGCGTGACAATCTTGTATCAAATTTATTGATATAACCTAATTATGCACAAAGAAATCACCACCTTATAATAGATATTACCGCTCTATACAAAAAATAAACACTACTTGCGGAATAACAAAATTATTGACATAACCTATTTATACATAAAGCGGTCACTATACCAATTTTCACTAGTCAGAGCAGTTGCGTCATAACTAACTTTTTTTCATTACCATTCATTGTGCACGAGAGGATGCATATAGAACTGATTTTAGGTTGGCAATTCTGTCCGGTGTTGTCAAGCATTTCTGACACTAAACATTTCACGTAACATAAATTTTATTATTGTGATAAAATAAACGTAACCCCTGAAGACGAGATTTGACAGTTGTCAAACTCTATTTTTCACAATCTGACAACATCGGCGCCCTGTGACAGTATTAATCACAGAATAGGTTAGGTTAACTACGTATATAGTATTATCGTAAATACAGTGAGGCGCTGTGTGTGACTTAGAAACTTTTACCGCCTTATATAAAAAATATACACTGTTTGTGTAATAATTTTATGATCTTTATGAATTATTGTCTGAACCTATTTGTATGTAAAACCATGAGAACCAGGACATTTTCGTACATAAGGTGATACCTAAAAAATGACTACCACATAAACAATGATCATTGAAGGTTATTAACGGCTTATATTAAAAACAAACACTGCGTAATCAGTTTATACAAATTCATTGCCGTAACCTATTTACATGTAAAACGATCACTATCAAGACATTTTCGTACATAAGCTGATGCGCCTTGGGCAACCCTAAAAACTATTACCACGTCAGAAACAATGATTACTAAATTAAAATAACTATCTCTTAGGTACTACCACAGATTAAATACATCTGTGGTACTACATCGTGTATCGTTTATTTTTCTTTATATAAATTTCGATAACAATTACAGTTATCGTCCTCAGTAAATGTTAAGATCAAGCTGTTATATTAATGGCAGGCTTACATTTACGTTTTCAATTTTCATATTTCATAATTTATTTTAACATGCCTTATCTTAAATAATTCTTAAAGATATTCACTGAGGACGATAACTGTAACTGCGCGATTTAATACCTAAAAGATAATTATTTTAATTATGTGTGATAATGATTACTAAACGTTATTAACGCCTTATATCAAAAATGCACAGCTGGAATACTAATCTTATGACAAATTTGTTTATATAATTATTAACGTGTAAAACGATCAGTACCAAGATATTATCGTTTACAAGGTGATGCGCCCGCATACCCGCTAAAAATATTATCACCAAATAAAGATTATTAGGTAAAGGTTATTACAGTCTTATGTAAATAATAAACACTTATTGATAAATAGTTTTGTGACAAATTTAATGACGTAATCTATTTATATGTAAAACAAACAACACCAGGACATTTTCGTACCGAGCTGGTAGCGTAGTGGTGACACGACCTGCTTAGCATTCGAGAGGTAATGGATTCGATTCCCGTTACCGTCTACCTTGTATGAGGTTTTTTCACGGGGTTTTTTTCATACACATGTAGCGGCATGGTCACTGCGTATCTGCACACATGTGCGGCTACTTAGGCGAATGCAGGGGTAGTATTTTCCCCCTCAGAACCCTAACTCCGTTCCTTCCAATCCTATCCTGATCACAACCATCCTTAATCCCACCATGCATATATACATAATGTATGTATGTACCGTTTATAGTCACTAAGTTAGTATATTCGCTATATAGTCCCTGCGGTCACTGTGACACTAAATTAACTATAGCTAGTCTGGTTACAATATCAGTAATATTCATTATAGTCACTATTCACACTACAGTTGCTACTGTTTCTATAGTCACAACAAGCGCTAGGGTTACTGCAGTCAATATAGTCACTGATTTCACTATAGCCACCACAGCCACTACAACCGCTTCGGACACTATGGCCATGAGAGTCTACATATCGGTATGGTTACTATAATCGCTATATTTACTTGTCGATGGAGTCATTACAATCACTATAGCTACTAAAATCACTGATGTCACTATGGCTACTAAAGACACTATAGTCATTAATAGTTATTTTTGTGTACTATAGCTGCTATAGCCAGTGCAATCCCTATAGTCGCCATACCTACTTCACTCACAATGGTGATTACTGCCACAAAATTCATTATTATCTCCATAGTCGCTATAGTCACTAAATTTACTTCAGCTACTATAGGTTATTATAGTCACACTGATAATTATACTTACTGCTGCATGGTTACTATAGTCACTATACTCATTAGTAATTAGTCATTTAACCACTATGTATAATATACTCACTGAATTCACCCTACAGGGTGTAGTTACTGGGGTTCTATAGTTGCTGTATGCCATAAAAGTTACTATAGTTACTATAGTCACTGAACTCATAATAGCTACTAAGGGCATTGAAGTTACTAGCGCTATAATCACTACAGCCACAACAGTCACTACAATCACTACAATCACTGCAGTCACTTCATTCACTATAGTTAGTATGGTCACTCTAGTTATTATATTCACTATAGTCACTTTGTTCATTATACTCACTGCAGTCAGTACAGCCACTACAGTCACCACAGTTACTACAGTCACTGCAGTCACCGCAATAACTAGCCACGACGGTCAATACAGCCCCTAGAGTCACATTATCTACTATATTTCTTACAGTTATTATAGTCACTGTCACTATAGTTAGTGTAGTCACTGTGATCACTACATCCACTATAGTTAGTATGGTCACTAGTTATTATGGTCACTATAGTCACTATAATAATTATACTCGCTGCAGTCGGTGTAGTCACTACAGTTACCACAGTTACTACAGTCACTACAGTCAATAGCCACTTTATCCACTATAGTTCTTATAGTTCTTATAGTCACTGTTACTATAGTTAGTGTAGTCACTATAGTCATTATAGTCACAATAGTCACTATATTCAGAATAGTGACTGTAGTTAATGTAGTTACTTCACTATAATCACTGTAATCACGATCATCGCTATAGTTACTGCAGTCACGATAGTATGGTCACTCTAGTTATTATGATCACGATAGCGGCTATACTCACTGCGGTCAGTATAGTCATTACAACCACCACAGTTACTACAGTCACCGCAGTAACTAGCCGCGACAGTCACTATAGCCATTAGAGTCACTTTAGCTACTATATTTCTTATATTTACTAGTCACTGTCACTATAGTCACTGTAGTCACTACAGTCACTATAGTCATTATAGTCATAATAGTCACTACAGTCAGAATAGTGACTGTAGTTACTACAGTTACCTCACAATATTCACTGTAGTCACTGTAATCATGGTAGTCACTGTAGTTACTGTAGTCACTATAGTCACTATAGTTACTATATGCGCTAGAGTAATTACCTGTCCAGTTACTATACTCTCTATAATAATTCCTACACACCGTCGTTGCTAATCACGGTAGGTCATTATAGTCGCAATTTTTTACTCACCACACTCTTTATAGGCGTTATGTGATTAATCAATACAGTCACTAATACAGTCTTTTATCACTTTGGTGAGGCTGTTAGTACCTTATAGTTACTGCAGCAACCGCTGACCGTAGACGTAGAGACCACCGGAACCCAAGAGGCCGTGGAGACTGACGGTAGTGGCTAGCGATTGTAGAAACCGCATTGGCGATAGTAACAGTGGCAGCCATAGTGACGATGGTGACGGTAGTAACCAGTATGAATTAATAACTAGCGACTATAGTGACCACAGGGACTATAATGACTACACTGGCTACAGTAGCTACAGAGGATATGGTAGCTGTAGTGACTTCAATGACTACAGTGAATTGAACGCCTAGTGATTAGTAACTTATAGGGACTGCAGCAACAATGATGACCGTAGACATTGAGCGCGTCATAACCGTATAGGCTGTGGAGACTGACGGAGCAGATTGTAGTGACTAGTGATTATAGAAACTGTATTGGCGATAGCAACAGTTGTAACCATGGCGACGATGGTAGGTAGTGGTCATAGCAAATTATCAACCATACCGACTATATTGCCCACAGAAACTAGTGATTATACCAGTAGTAGCTATGGAATTGTAATGACTATGGTGACTGCAGCAAGTAGATACTGAATTGACTGTAATGAGTATGTTGGGTACTCGTGATTACGGTTTTTAATAATTCTAGTGACAGTAATTACTACCTAGACTATTAGTGACTATAGTGACTGTAGTGGATATAGTTTCTATAATGTTTGTTATGTTTGTAGTGGTGATAATTCTGTGTAGCTACGGTAGCGACTAAGGTGATAGTGGCAAGTCTAATGACCAGTGTGACTGTAGTGGCTACACTGTTTATAATGCCTATTTAGTGACCATAGTGACTATAGGGAGTATGGTCTCTGTAATAAACGAAATGACTAGTGTTATAGACAGCAGTAATCATGGTGGCGATTACTGTAGCAGCTGCATTGACTGTAATGGTGTAACAACCCATTTTGAGTTGTATTAAAATATACCGTAATTTAGGTTCTTCATTAATTCAGTTGTAAATTTATGAAAATTTTTAATGATTTATAAGATGTGGTAGGCAACTTAATTTGCATTTTGGTGTAACTTAAGTGCATATCTTCTTAAGGGTACATACTTCTTAAAGGTTTATACTCCCACTTTAAATTATTTTTCTGCTCAAATATTTTCGCGCAATACGTCATCGTTGACTTAATTCTTTGCGTAAATCTTGTCGCGCACCACTACATCGTCTGATATTCTAGGCGTCCATTTTAGTATTTAATGAACCTTATGTTGAGTAGGAAGCCATATTTTTGGGTTTCCACCTAAATTTTGTGAAAGTGCCATTGATTTGATGGTAAGATAAATTAACTCGTAATACTAAAAATTAAAACATTTGCTCTTTTCGGGCACTTTTAGTTTTACTTTCTTTTTATTATTACACTTTTAATTTTACCGCTTTTGATTGCACAATTAATTCTACTGTTACGTACGCTTTCATTTTATGATTGCAATTTTTGCATTCAAAATTTGAAGAAAATGCAATAAATATTGGTTTATTCAATTTCAAGAAGACAAATTTATAAGAAATAAAATTCCAGTTTGGGTGTGGTTGACAACATAAAAGCTTTGTTATTGCAATATATTGCGCAACATTGACACAAGGATTACGTCACCTTGGTTTGCAATTCCGCATTTATTTCTGTTATACCAGGGGTTCTCAAGAAGTATTATATTTAGTGACAGGTATTTATTTTTAATGATTAATTAGTAATTTAAGTCTATAACTAGTTTTAAGATATATTTTATTTAACCCTATCATTTTAACTGTTAATAAACATAGTCTGTATATTTTTTTATTTTTTACATTTTGATAAAATTTTTAATGTAGACCTCGGTTTAGTTATTCCGAGCATAATTAAAAAATAACTTGGCATCCGAGATCATTTTTATTAGTGTTACATTGCAATTTTTTTTATATTGATGTTCAGTGGAAGTAATCAAGCAGAAATTGAGGTAATTAAGCAAATCAAAAGATTGAACCACCCTACGTTAATCTTCCGACTGGGACAAAGGCATTATTTTTGGTGAATGGTTTGTATCTCCAGTTAGTTTAACGATTTGTTTTGGAGAACTTTTTACTCTTATTTCTTTATTATATTATTTAAAACACTTTTTATACTTTATACCTTATATCATTTCAACCACTTTATTATAATGGCTGTGGTGGCTATTTGTCACTACAGTGACTAGTCATTGCAGTGTTAGTAATGATTATAGTGCCTAATAACGACCATAGAGGTTATAGTTATTGTAGTTATTAGATCGCAGTGATTATGGTTGTTACTATGGGAAAACAACTATAGTTATTAGTAAGTAAAGTGATTATAGTTGCAACAGGCTAGCGACAATAGTAGCTATTGTGACTAGTTACTGCAGTGACTATAATGATGTGGCTGGTGCCTAGTGTCTGTATTGGCTAGTGAATATCGTGACTATAATTTATCTATTGATCGTGATGGCGGTAATAGTTGTAGTGAATGTAGTGATTGTAACGTATACAGTAACTGTAGTTACTATAGAGATTACTGTAGTGACTTTAATGACTATAATTGTTGCTAGAAACTTGTACCGTACTTTATCAAAAAATAGGAGGTCTCTTATTTATTACCCTCCTGAAATTTAATACACTGAGAAAGAATCCGGCAATAAGTATATACATTAAATACATGTTTAAAGTTAAGGCAGGTCAAGTTGGAATTTGGAAATTACGTAAATTTTATCACAGCAATGTAACAGTAAATACTCTCTCCAGACAAGGAAACAAAATCTAATCACGTTTATTATATGTATACAGAATTGTGAAAGGTTTTCCACCGGTTTCACCGTACATTGGTGTGAGTCCAACATTGTGCTACCTATTGAAGGAGAAGAAACCTTTATGTTGTCTTCAACTAGCTCAAGTTTGCGAACATTGTAGTTACCGAAACGCAAGAGATTATCAGTGGCAAAATAAAACCATAATTTTAGCAGCCGATTACGCATCAAATGGAATATATAACTTCATTATACCATTAAGAGCACATTTTCGCTCAAAAACATCACTTCATCCCATTATATTACTTTTGGAACGTAGGCCAGATATTGCATTTTTAGATGCTATCTCATACTTTCCCCTTGTTTATTGGATGCTTGGATCGATAGACTGGTAAAAATTACTTTTAAAACAAAAATTACACATTAACGAGTTTTGTTACAGCTTAGATGATCTTTTACGCGCTGGGATTACATTGGCTGAAAATGTGGTCGTTGTAAATAAAGAACTTTCAAATTCTGCGGAGGAGGATACGCTTGCGGATTGTAATACGATTGTTGCTGTACAAACAATGTTCAAGTAAGTTATTTAGCTTTTAAATTTAATTGAACCGTGAATTGGAGATTATGAAATTCTGCTCGTATGATTGTATCGCGTTAACGATGTTTGCGACTTGTAGGTAGTGGGTTATTCACCCTCATTATTAAACTTTGTCTAATATCTTGAACTTAATTAATGTTTGCTTGCAGATTTTTTCCCAGTATAAGAAGCATCACGGAACTATCACAATCATCAAACATGAGATTCATGCAATTTCGTGCTCACGACAAGTATGCTTTGCATCTATCAAAAATGGAAAAGGTAATGTGATACATAAACTAGACTTTCCACATTTACGTTTAATTAAACTTTAGTTAAGCTTGATAATTAAAACCTATTTACACGACCAACTAATCGTTATCGACTAGGTCCTGTTTCCTGTAACCTCCAACAAATTACATTATAGTAATTAACTTTATTTATTGAATTAAGCTAAAATAATACTATGAATGCAATGCCATCTGTGATTTTTTTTTGTTTCAGAGAGAGAAAGAGCGAGGATCTCATCTATCTTATATGTTCAGATTACCGTTCGCAGCGGGAAGTGTTTTTAGTGCCAGTATGCTTGATACATTATTATACCAAGCCTTTGTAAAAGATTATGTTATTACTTTTGTAAGATTATTATTAGGAGTTGATCAGGCTCCTGGATCGGGCTTCCTTACTTCAGTAAGTACATTATCCGTAACATTAGTTATTAAATGCTCGACCCATTTCTATCAAAAGCTTTCAAAAGTAACCGAATATTATGACATTTAGTATAATTACCATTTTTAATAAATTAAGCATTACAACAAAAATCCATATACAGGATGTTTCAGCAAGACCGACCTACACATTACAAGTATCTGGATAACCATAGACTATAAAACTCTGAAAAATTGCATACTTCTTTACCGACCTGATCTACCTCTAGAAAATATGTTCAGCTTTGTGTTACTTCCGGTTATTCCGGAGGTATCTACTAGCCTTGCTGTTTTAAATAAAACCCCCCATTTTCGGATTCCTGGTTTAATTTTAAGGCGACTTTATGTAAAGTGTCTTACGTATAAAATTTACCTTTTCTAAGTTACTAAATTAGAAGGATTAGATGGAAATCGATGCTGCGCCCTCGCCGCTACCAATTTCGAAGTCGGGCTTCTAGGGTTCCAAGAGACCTAATAAACTACGCAGTACGATTATTTCGCAATTAAATTGTGTGTGTGTGTGTGTGTGTGTGTGTGTGTGTGTGTGTGTGTCGGGACCGCGTCCGCGATCGCGGCCGTGTCCGTGTCCGTGTCCGTATCCGTGTCCGTGTCCGTGTCCGTGTCCGTGTCCGTGTCCGTGTCCGTGTCCGTGTCCTTGTCCTTGTCCGTGTCCGTGTATGTACCGTCTGTGCCTCTGTCTGTGTCTTTCGTTGGTTGTTTCGGTGACTTTTGTCTACATGCTGACGTTTTCTTTTCAATATTTTTGAAATGTGTAACGTGCAGATATCGATGTCTTCTCTTTTCGTATCGACTATATAATTTTTTATAATTACTGGTTTAAAAACATTACATTTGAATTGAATATTTTAGTATTGTTATTTAATGTTTACTCGTTACTTATTTCACTACCATAATTGTCTGAATTTTCTGTATCTATTGTATTTACCATTTACTTTGCAAACCATAATTGGTTAAATTTCTCTGTATCTACAATAGTTACCATTCACTAAATAAACATACTAGTGCCATCTATGCGATATTCATGGTTTCATATTAGTTTCAAAATTGTTTACGTAAAGGTATGTGTTACTTTGCTGAATTACCACTAGGTGGTGGTACCATTAAATAATTGCATCTTACTAATTTTTTTTTTATTTAAATATATAAAATATATAATGACGGAGTGTGGCGAGGAGAAGACGATGATCGATAGACATAAGAGTAGTCATTACGTTGGTTTGGTCACAACAGCGCAAGATTAACGAAGCAAATATATGTGGGTGAGGTTAGAAGTAAGGCCCGGCCTGGTAAAATGTGGATGAGTGTAGTAGAATGTGTTATAAAAGAAAGAAATATAATCAGCTTTAAAAATAAGAAGACATGTCAGAGACAATGTGTGACTCTTGCGGAAGCTAGGGAGGTACGTAGAAGTAGTAAAGCATGGAGAACGATTGTGAATGAAAAATAAATAAGAGCCAGAGATTTATTTATCTATTTGATAAGAAAAATTGTCGAAGACATTTTCTTATGGTGTGGTTCTTCTTCAAACGGCCATTTTGTACTACGTGAATATATTTTAGGAAATTTTCTCTTGTTGCTGTTTCTTCGGTATATAACACCATTTTTATAGGAGAATTTTTCATAGAAAATACTTGGTAAAGTTCTGCAATAGCTATTGATGCGGATGTTGAAAAATGTTACTTGCACAAAAAGGGGGTTGAATTACGAAAAGGCACTAAATCAAGAATCTGTTTTAGTGTTTCTCAACTATCTTTTCAATCTCTTCCGATTTTACTGGATTTATGTGTACCTCCTGTCTCATTATTGTTGATGTTTTGTTTATCTGGAAATAACTGTATGCTCTATAGAAGCTAACGGTTTACTTTCCCTACTCGTTTTACCTTGCTACTGACTATGATGATATCCATCTTACCCAGAACCAGTTCAACTAACTGCAGGATCTAAAGTAAAACATCTCGACAAAGAAGGTCAGACCGTTCTATTCTTGCATGTGATCAGAATGTACAAACACTGAATCGTATGTTAAATTTGCCTGAATTGAACTTCACTTTCCGCAAGATTGATACAACTCCTACAAACTAACAGTGTGTGTCAATCCATCATTTCGATAAAGTTTTAATATAATAAATACCTTTTTTGTGAATGCTGTCATCAGCAGTTTTCATCAATTATTATGGAGTTGAAATTATATAACTTACTGGCCATAACGCGAAATTCTGTGCTTTGAAAATTCTGTTTTCTATCTTTAAGTACAAGTTTTTGTGTTACTGGGAATAAGAATGTTCAGTTCGTATGTGTATATAAATTCACTTTGGAGTGATTTGGGTGAACTGAACAGACTTCTCCAAAATTATAGGTATTTGGAAGTTTAATTATTATGAGGGAATTCAGTTTGTACATATTTGTGTAAAACAAAGGCAATTTTAATTTGGAGCATTCCGGAAATTACAAATATTATCTAATATCTTTCTAATAAATGGAGATATATAGGTTCGGGTTGGTTTCGACACATACAAATTAAACTAGGGGACAGATTTATTAATTGCACTTAAGAACTGACATCGATCATTTTATTCTACGTTCTCTCACACTGATGTTAATTTTATATTATATAAATAGCATGTGTCGTCATGCTCTACTTTAAAGAGCTGACGCTTTTGTAATATTATTTTGATACAATTTCTAAATGGCTATTCAGCAAACAATTATATGTAATAGTTACTAAACACTGACCTAAAAGTAAATTTAGAACATAAATAGCACATTAATAATTATTAGTAAATTTAGAAAATAGGTAAAACAGTAGATACACACTACAATTAATTTTCGTTTCAAAATTTATGCAATTTTACCTTTTTTTGTCTTTCAGTTAATATAGCGCAACTTGCCTTCGTCTCTTTAATTCTTCATACCTGTTGTTTATATACGAAATTTTTATATTTTCATTTTTGGAGAAAAATTAATTATTAAATTGATTGTACTGAATAAAACCTCACGTATAGTTCTTTTGGGAAAATTTTCCCGTGAAATTTATTTGTTCTAGTATTTAATATTTGGCAACAAACTACGTTTACCGGCAAAAGTGTTGTTTATTCTATTGTCTCTTTTTTTCGTCTTTTCTCGTTCACATCTGTTTCAAGCTATACAGGATTTCTTTCACCAAATATTAATGTACCTTTTCTTTAAAGCTTGTGGCGCTCTTTTTCTTGTCCGTTCTCCTTATCTTTCTGACTACAACTTATGTTGCTACTTCTAACTAACCTAACCATCTACTTACTCTTTATCAACGTTTCAAAACACCCACAATAAATCAAAATAACGAAAAACAGAACGAAATAATAAAAATATGAAATATAAACTGTTATTGATTTTGCAACGGTTCTTAGTCACATTGTAACGAATAACGACTTGAATTTTACGTTTTGAATTTTAATTAAGAAGTCGTAATTCGTTACTATGTAACTAAGAAACATTTGCAAAATCAACAAATCTTTTAAATACTGGAATATAAAAGACGGAGCTACGTCGTACCAGGGCAGTTGTTGACCAAAAAATATTAGTAACGTTCTTGACTACTTTAATGCGTATCCTAAATCTTCCATCCGAAGGGCTGGTGTAGAATTAGGCGTTTC
Source organism: Vesta saturnalis (assembly GCA_036346205.1). Classification (NCBI taxonomy): domain Eukaryota; kingdom Metazoa; phylum Arthropoda; class Insecta; order Coleoptera; family Lampyridae; genus Vesta; species Vesta saturnalis. The sequence goes on from JARFJB010002276.1 coordinate 4,761,513, forward strand.
TCAAACATTGCGCAAAAGATGTAATGGGCTCAAACGCATTAGAACATAGCACGTGCAAATAACTGTGGATTTTATAACATTTGGGATAAAACGATAGATCTGATCGGATAATGTTTTAGGCGCCTTAATCTGGGCAAATGTACGCAAACAAAACGGGGTCCACTATCATAAAACAGGGAAAAATACTTGAACCTACCTTTTTGCTCGCCATCAACGGCTTCCTGGGTCGACTCTAAAACGTAATGCTCCAAAATACCACAAAATAGCTCTTTCTATTCACCACTTTAGTTTTTACTAAATTCCACCTTGAATATTACTACTAAATTAAAATAAAAAAATCTGCCTACTATTGAAATCAACTTTAGTGTATTTCTCTAATTCAAATCAAACTACCCCGTCTATCTTATTTGACATAAACTCGAATTAAGATTTGATAATCAGTCACGCTAAATCACTATGCATATACAACACAGATAAGTAATACATACAACGAAAAGATTAACGCCATTTAGCATCGGTATACTGTTTCGTCACAAAAGAAACTCAATAATTCAATTTTAAGAAACGTCTATTAAATTAATTAACAACAAATAAACGTCTAAGTACACAATCGATGTAAACGTATAAACTCGTTTTTATCGCAAGATATGGTTTGAAAGTAAATCACTTAAGAATTTCAAAAAATTAATATTCCTTTCTTTTGCTACCACAAAAGTGCTTTCGAGAGCTCCAGATTGGCGCACATGCCCATTTTACTTAAATTTACATATTTAATTATACGAAGCATAACCAATCACAAAGCTAAGATTCCTTCAAACCGTCGCGTAGTAAAACCGAAAACAATTTTTTGTGTACATAATCTAGAAAATACGTTTACGGCCATCGCGCAAAAAATTGTAACCTGATCTGGTTCCGCCGTCGGTATACTTTGGAAAATGAACCCTAACTTAACCCACAATAAAAACCACAGTAGTCTACTTTTAATTTTGTATCTACTGTAAGTTTTGAGTATCGCGTAGTTACATCATCCTGACTGGACATTCGCATGAACTCTTGTAGTAATATTAGTTACAAAACACTTTCCCATGACGTAATTTTCACTCAAAACTAAGCTGTAAATTAGCGATTGCCTAAAAATAGGAACATCCGATATTTACCATCATAAAATCTGCTTTCTTTACTTACTTCCCCTACAAGGATTAAACGTAAACAACAATACCTATAATATGCAACAAACATATTCGCAATTTAAAACTTTAATAACTTTATAAAAAAATGTAATAATCATAAAACTGAAAACCAATACTTTATGACAGTGTCTAATAAACTCCAATAACGCCAAATAAACCATATAAACAAGACTGAAACAGTGCTTTCTAAGCTTCATAACTGAATATACCTAAATTTCTAATAAAATGCTACAACAAACTAAAGATATCATAATTTTCTACTATAATTTCTACTCACGGTGACAAGAATAATATGAATCCCTACAGGTGCAGTGCAACATCAATTTTCAACGGATTTTAAACGAAGAGTGAATTTTTCTGATTTCTTAATTGTGAAGATTCAAGAAAATCGTGCCTTTTTAAAAAAAGATTATCTGGACGGCTAAAGCTAAATTTAATCGGATGGGACTGTTTAATACCCACAACCGATATTTTTAGGCAGATGGAAACCCTTTTATGTTTTGTAAACGTGTATTTCAAAATAAATTTGCTTGAAATATTTTAGTTTGCTCCAAAACAATGAATTGGGTTTTAGTAATTATGGGGAATTGCTAATGCTCATTATGTGAGAATTATTCATGAAGTTGTAGTTGATTATGCAGGCAATTTACCATTAGCGAGTTTAAGACACTTGTGGTATCAACCAGATGGTGCGCCCGTTCATTTCATGCTTATTGTTGCTTGCTGAAATATTGTCAAATATATTCGAGGATCGACGGAGACGGCGTTTCGGACCTCGATATTGGCGAGCACGATCCCCAGACCTTCCACCTTTAGATTTCTTTTTTCGGGATACAATAAATGAAAGTCTTCTAAATTTAGTTTAAATATTTCTTTTTTTCTGCTGAAGGAACAAGAAAAGAAAGTCTGTTTTGGCTATCAATACCGTCTAAAAGCTTGAAAAAAACATTAACTTGGCGCTTGTAGAGATTGGGCCATATTATCAGTCGAAAATAGACTTATTAAATGTTTGGAGATTAATGAAGCGCAGTTTGAGTACTTATAAATCGTTTATATTTCACTTTTTTATTTTGCTTGTTTTTATTTGAGAATAAACTTTATTTTGTTGTTTTGATTCATTGTTCTTAAACTTGGCACATCAAAATAAGTAAATAGTCAGCGAACAATTTTTTTTAACTTAGAAACGACTGCGTTAGGGGTAGGGTCATGTTAACAAAAGTTGTGGATTTTGGAGTTTGAACAAATTGCTGTTGAGAAAAATGGGGCATTCTAATTGAAATAAGCAAATTATAGACGTTTTAAATCAAGCAACATCACAGGCATGTTTTGGGGTTGCGAACAACGTAACTTATTAGGGCCTTTTGGAATCCTAAAAGTCCGAGTACGACATTCGTAGCGGTGAGGGCGCAACACCGATTTCCGTGGGATTCTGCAGCAGTCAAAATTTTCTCATTTTCCGAAATCACTCGGAAAAGGTCAATTTTAGACACTTTGCATAAAGTGGCCTTAAAATTAAACGAGGACTCCTAAACAGGCAAAAAAATTGGGGGTTCCTTGTAAAACAAGGAAGTTGGTAGCTGCCTCCGATATAACCGAAAGTGACACAAAGTTGAAAATATTTTCCAAAACTAAATCGGGTCGGTAAAAATTTATGTAATTTTACATTCCATAGTTCTCCACATACTGCTAATCATTAGATCTCGCTGTAACACCTTGTATAAGTTTAAAAAAAAACTTTTGGTGAAATTGTATGTTACTCAACAAACTAAAGTATTTATGTATGTGACCGTGGATTTTTATTAATCTTTTTACAAATTTAAACGTTTCGATAACAATTACAGTTAAATTTATATTCTTTAATCTTACTTCCAAAATTAACGGTACTATTACTACTATTAATAATAATGATTTTATTTATCGGTTTATAATATATGAAATAATTATTAACAAAAAGGGCAAAGTTCGGCAAGCTGTCATCTGCTCTACCACTTAACCCTGAGAAATAAATACATGTGTTGCATGCAATACAACAGGAACAATGTAAATAAACAATATTATATAGTGTACACTATTCATTGAACCGTTTAATCACTTTTATTTTTTGCTTAAATCTCGCTTAAAACTGTGCATGGGCAAACCGTTTTAATATACCTTTGTATCTTAGATTTAACATATGAACATCCGTCCTGAAAGATAGTTTTTCATAAAGATGCCATGGAAAAGGGTTGCGGTGTGGAGATATCTGTGCTGGTTCACATTTAACCATCCCAATTCCGTTAACTTATGACTAATTCTTTCATACTTTTGAACGCCAAATATTAGCGCAGACATGCGTTTTGTATTTTCTATATTTTAGTAGCATCTATATTGTCCAGACATGGACCATATACTGTGTCACAGTGATTCAACTTAGACAAAATCATAGTATTACATAGTAGAGCATTGGTTTTGATGTTAAATAAATTCCTATTGTGAAAGCTAGGTTTCAGTACACCATACGCTGCATTTAGGCACTTAGAGATATGTTCTATAATCCATTTTTACCTCAAGAATTAAGACTATATCAAATAATCATATATTTTGCCAACTTAATTCTAATGTGATGTTAGGCAATGTCTGGAATCTATCATATTTTTTCCAAATAATGTTGCCTGTGCTTTATTTACATTTAACTGTAAAGAGTGTTGTTCTGAAATATATTGAATGGACCGTACATCTTTGTTAATTTTTTGACAAGCTGCATCCACATTCGCAACAGGAAAAAGAATATATTTGCATGTCATGCGCGAAAAAATGTGCTTTAAATTTTTTCAGTACGGAAGGAAAATTAGAAATGTACATAATAAATAATACTGGACCCAATACCGATCCTTGAGGCGCACCTCTAGAGACATTCAAATAATCAGATTGTCTTCCCTCTAATATGGCGACCTGGTATCGGTCGCATAAATAACTCTTAATCAATTGTACAAATTTATCTTCAAAACTGAGCTACTGGAGATATGCGCTTATCAAGGAATAATCTAACGTATCAAATGCATTCGAATAATCTGGAAACACTAGCATTGTTAACTTACCATTATCAGTTTCAGAGATAATGTTGTCAGTTCAGTAATGTGAGGGAGAGCGGTACTGTAGCAATGCCCAGTTCTGAAACCTGACAGTAGGTGATAGGATATTGTTACTGATAGGACGTAAGTCTGCTAAATCAGGTGGCTTTGACTTCTTGGGTATCTGTATAACGCTACTTTCTGTGTATCAGGAAAAACAGACCATAAAATACAAAAATTTATTAAGTGTGTTATAATTGCTATACATAGCTTAATTATCTTAATATTAACTCGTTTAGTAGCCTCCCGCTTGGACCTAACTAACTTGTAAAACCATTTTGAATAAATCATCATCGGTAACCGTATTAAAACTGAACCATTCTGAGTCATGTACGCCATTCTTTTGGTATAATTCTATTTATTTTGTAAAACTGTCGACAGCTGGGATGGAATTAATAAAGAAATTGCTAATATCATAGACATCAGTTTTGCCATTCCCCTTGAGTTTTTGATCTTTTGTATTTAAAACGTTCAGCATCCTTCAGTGACAGGTTATCAGTAAGCCAAGCAACCGGTAACTTAGTAGGCAAGTTGTCATAGAGAAAGTCTAACGTACCATTAATGTCCTCTATGTCATAAATATTCTCTATGGTAAAGACCTTAAGTGGTCATAGCATTTACAATAATTCAAATGTTTTAAAATGTTGAGGCTATGTTGTATGGCCAGCAATATAAATCATAAATACAGCTAGAAATATAATTTCACAATGTTTTATACAATTATTTATTTCTCAACTTCTTTCATTATAACGTCTGTTATTATCAAGAGAATATATATATATATATATATATATATATATATATATATATATATATATATATATATATATATATATATATATATATATAAATATACTTGTCTCCAAGATAACGATTCTCACTATGGGGATCTCAGGAATGGTAAAAGATACAACTCCGGATAAATGAGAAAACAGTTGTGTAATTAGGGGACCAATACAATGGTACAAAAAAATCGATGGTGTGATTTTCAGGCGTTATTATAAATGCTAGAGCAAAATACACACCTCTTCATGGCAACTTGTTACGGGCTTTAACATGGCGTAGTCAGTTTTTCAATCGGACATTTCCTATTTTGTAGCCATCATCAACCTATTTCGTTAAATACGGTCCTGATATTTGGAAAACTGATTTTGAAAGGTTTTTTATTGCAAATTCAGCTTTGATGGTCTGATCGCGTTTCGAACCTCTTATGAACTATCTTCAAGAATATTCAATCGCTTACATACTTGAAGTAAATTTGAAAGTCGATTCCCGCCCTTTGCTACTAGACCATTATTGAATTCATCCCATAACGTGCGAAGCTTTGATGTATGAGTAGCTACATTATCTACACCATTCCACAAAAATATAAAGAATTCATTACGTACTTGGAATAGTTGGTCTTCAGAAGATGCCTCGAAATCTCTCGTAGCGCATCCCCCATTACTTTGGCAGAACCTTTGTCCATAACTTTACAATGTTCTTCAGATGAGATTAAACTTGATAGAGCATACTTAGCGTAACAGTTAGTCTTTCTGTAGACAGTGGCGGCCAGAGGGAAGTACGAGCGCTGCGACCGCCAGCATGGCGGGGCGCCGAAATAAACTAAAACCCAACCACCGATCATCTCCGCAGCATTGCCAGTGGCAATTATCCAAATTCCCCGAAAATCTAGGAAATAATCCCCAAATTTGGGGAAAATAAATTCCCTGTTCCCCACAAATTCCCCACACAATTTGTCCCAAGAAAAGAAGCCGATTTCAATATAAATTCAATAATCTTTATTTATTTATGTTTGTTCGGACACTGTTGTTATATCTTAGCGGTCAGAATTATATTTAAGGATTAAATTTAAAATGGCCACCTTGTTTTTATATCTTCACGACCAGCCATTAAAAATATTGCTGTATCCATATAAAGGCGATTTTGATTTTCTGTCTTTATGTTTTTAAGAACACTGAATTTTCTATCAAATGATTTACTTGAAAATGGCTTATGAGAGTGCAGTTTTTAAAGCGTAACCTTCAGAGTCATCATCTTTATCAAGTTCAAGGCCATGTCGAGTAAAATCCTGCATTATAAATTGTGAAATGTTAAAATTCCCGTATTTTCTCCCCATAATACCAATCCTGACCAACTTGTGATTCCCCGTAGTTTGGGGAATTCCCCATAAATGGGCAACACTATGCCGACCACCGGCCAACTTAGTGAAGTTACTTTTTTCGCTAAGCATGTACTGTTTGTTGTCGTCAAGTCATTCATTTGTGCTCAGTGTGTATTGTGTACGGCGCAGTGGTTCCAAATGCCGAAAAGGTTGTCAAAATATGAAGACGTTATTCAAATTCCGTGAAACTTCGTAGATAGGGTATTTTTAGGTCGCTGCTTAAAAATCTATCATCAAAATTTACTAAAACAAAATGGCGAATCCAATATGGCGGACAAACATTTTAAAAATAGTTAAATTTTTATGAAAGTTCGTATATGGGGTATTTTTTGAGTGCTGATTAAGAATCTTTAGTCAAAATTTACAAAAACAAAATGGCGGATCTATTATTAAGTTTTCAAAAGAACACAGTTTTTTTCAAAATCTTATACTATATACACATCTTATATTTTTAGTTTTCGATATTCAGTATTCGTCGTCCGACAAATACGCAGATTCATCGTCGCTAGTGGGAACTTCGTAGCTCGGCGTTTTCTACAGCTCCACAGCTTCAGCGTCTAATGCCTTTAGCTGCTTTACCGGCAAATTTATACTCGATATGAGAGGATCAGACGTTACCAAAAGCCTCTGAAATACATCCTCCATATTTTTAACGCGTCTACATTTTCGCACAAATTCTTGTGGATACTTCCTAATGAATTTATTGCAAGATTCTTGAACTTCTTCAGACATTTCAAGAATCTTGCTGCTGTGCCGTAGAACCTTGTGCACCGTTGTTGGCATACAAAACCAGGGATACAGTTGCACGTACAATCGGGCTGCATCTATGCAATACTCTTCGAATTTTGGAACATTGATTTCAAAGCCACAAGATAGAACCTGCAAGATGATGTGAAATTTCTTAATCAACGACTCGTCTAGTTCTTCGACTTATTAAATAAAATGTTTGGCAGGATATTTTCCCAAATGTGTGGACAGCGCTTCGTATCTTGCTGACTGTACCTGTAACTGTTGCTAGAAAAGGACGAAGTTTCAGTAAATTAAAATTTATAAAAACTTAACTACGTTCTACTATATGTCTGCAAGGCTCCCCGATCTGGGAATTTTGTCCTAAAAAATGTTGTTGTTCAGAAGTTCAATAAGTTTATCTCTATCTGCTCATTTTTTACAATGTTGCAAAGTATTCTAGTTTTATAATTTCTATTTACTCTACTATTTACATTTTTTACATTTTTATCAAACACTATCTATCTTCTGACTTTTGTCCCATCACCCATTATATTCCATTTCATTGGTACCTCTCCCATTAGCTGTTTTCTCCTTTTCCATGTTTCCTCCATCCATTCCGCTCCCCCTTACTTTTCCTCAAGTATTTCTTCTACACTCCTATCCTCCTCCCTTAACTCCCTACACTTGCCTTATATTCTCTGTTCCTTCTCCGCATCTTCTTTCTTCATCTTTTCTCCAATACTTATTACCCCACTCTTAGTTACCGCATCTGAACCTCGCTATCATTTTTTTCTTTCCATTCTTTTCTTCTCCTTTCACATATTCTGGTGTCCTTTCTCCTTTAATCTTTTTATAATTTACATTATATTTTGCTTCTCTTATTTTTACCCATGTTTCTTCCTTTTGGACATCCCTGTCCCTTCTTATTATGTCTTCTTTTACCCTGACTCCCTCTACCCTTAGCCTATCTACTTCCTCCGTCGCGTACCCGTTCCATTTATAATACTCTCTCCCCCCTTGTCCATATTTCACTCTCCCTTCCTTTATCTATTTCCTGCATTCCTATAATATTTTACACTCCGTTCTTTCTCTCATTTCTTCCTCATATTTCATTGCCCTTCTTCCAGCCCCCACCCTTATTTTTTCTACCTGCACTTCCTCTCTTATAATATACCCCGGCGTTTCCTTATCTACCCCCAATACCCATTTCCTATATTTTTCTTGCAGCCCACCTCTTTTTGCTCGATCCATCACCACGCTTCTGCCGCATATATCACCACACTTTGCAAAAAAAT